>JAFEMH010005515.1:0-160365 GCA_022495995.1 Adenophora triphylla var. japonica
TTATTCTTCACCCCACCTTAACTGTATCTAGTTCATCTATTAGGACGGGGGCGTGACCGCGACAACGGAAGGCAAGGTTGATGCCGCCGCCGCATCCAGATTATCTATGTCCTCTAAGCCGCAGGGACCAAAGCAAGCCCGAGCAAGCATTCAAGATTTGTATCAATCAAAGAGTCGATAATGGCCAATTGTTCCACAGAGAATTTGCCCGCGGCAAAGAAAGTTCCTTACTGCATCTTGCTAGTAGCATCAAACCGAGCAAGAGCACTCCACCAAGATTTCATTTTTGTATTTTTGGGAGTTCTTGAACTCTTCTACAGCCTCCTTCCGGCAAAAGGGGCTATCCGGGCGTCTTTCTCAAGCTAGAATTACTTCAAAGGAAGCAACTCTTCATACATTTTGTCAACTTGCGCCTCCAGATCCAGGACTTGCTTCTTGGAGGCCTCCAGCCTTCCCGCATACTCCTCCCCTCTTTTCTCTAGAATCTCCTTGTGCCTGGGGTACTCATCCCACGTATCCTTAGCCCGCTCCAAGGATTTACGCACCTCATCACACTTTTCACAGAAATGTTTGAGGTTGGTCTCTTTCTCCTTTACAGAAGTAACTGGGGCCTTATTCTCCTCCAGCGCCTTCCCCAAGGCTTTGCTCTTATCGCTGAGTGAGATGTACCGCTCATCAATAATCTCCCTGAGTCTCGTGGCATCATTGGCCATCTCAGAGTATAGAAGAAAATCGCGATCAAGAATCGCCGATCAAGAATCGCCGATCATATAAAGATAGAAGAAAAAGAAAAAAGAGAGAAATAAGGAATTACCTCCGTGGCCAAAAGGCCAATGTTTCCTGCCAGGGCAGAGTCGTTGAGTTTTGACTCTACATTCTCGTAAAAGTCAAGAGAGTAGAGCCTGTTCAGAAGTCCAAGCCCTACCATCGAGTTGTGCCCTCTATGAGAATATAGGTCAACCCCTTGAAATGGGGGGACCTCCCCGATCTTGTTACTCAGACTCCACGCGGCCTCACGGGAATTGATGTTAGAGAGGGGATAAGCGTTGGTGCAGATGGACCCCATTCTGACCGGTGAGCTGAAGGTAGTGAGGGTGACGACCTCAGGCTGTTGAACCCTTGGCTGTTTTCCCTATGAGGACCCTCTACCTCGGGCTAGCTCCTTTTTCTTCCCCAATCAGCCTTATCAAGCGAAGGGGTGCTGTAAGTACCCAAATCTGGCTCATGCCTTCCGGTTAAATTTCCCGGCAATTTCGGTAAGTTTCCCGGTAATTCCCCGGACCTTCCTAGTGTTCCGGAAATGTTCGAACAAATTCCAAATTAAATTAAGGGTCGAAGGGAGCCTTCCTAATTAAGAAACACGTTTTTCTTAATTAGGAAGAGGGTTCTAGAATTTGCCACCTTGCATGGTTCTAGAAATGCCGAGTCACAATGGATAATGCCGCACGGCCGCATTAGCTCGTCGTCCCTAGCCGCACGGCTTCATTAGCCTTATCCAGATCGCCTATAAACAGAGCCCTCCTCTACCCATTTCAACACACACAATCCATAGCAAGTCACCCACAAACACTCCAAATACGTGAAGAATATCGCCGGAAGCTCAAGAAGGTGAAGAAGAAGGCCAAGAAGCTCCCTCCCTCCTCCTCAAGATCCAAGACCAACCTCTGTTCCTAGCTCCGACCAAAGAAGAAGGAAGCTATTGGTAACCTCGCACGCCCTACCTTTGCATCCTAATTGCTTTATAATTTGCTCATTGCATTGTCTTTATATTGCTTGGGACTTGGTAGATTAAAGATCCTATCTTTATATTCCCCTTCCTTTCGCATGCATTAGACATCATTTGTCATAAAAATGTAGTCTTTTCCCATAAAGGTGCATCCTTTGCACCTAAAACCCCCATTTTCAAATAAAATGTCATCTTCATGCATCCTTTCGCATATACAAATCAAATCTTTTTCAATCAAAATGCATCATTTGCATCCAAAATCCCTTGTTCAAGCATCATTTGCTTTAAAGACCATGTCTTTACCATAAACTAGCATCATATGCTTTTCAAAATGCAATCTTTATGCATCATTTGCATAATGAATGCCAATTTCTTCAACAAAAATGCATCATTTGCATAAAAATCAAATCTTTATGCATCATTTGCAATAAAGATTATTTCTTTAAACTAAGTGCATCATTTGCAACCCAAAAATGTCATCTTTTCATTAAAGATTCATTTTTACATACATTTCCCCCATTAACAACCTAGGAATGGACCGGTGTAAAAGATCCTATCTTTACATCGTTCCTTCCATTAAAGGTTCCATATCTCTTTAGAAAGGGACACCTTGAACCCTATATCTCCGATTATCGCTTAAGAAAGAGTATGAAGCATCTATATGAGCTCGACCGTCTTAAAGCGTAGGATTGATGGGCTAAGGACCCTCCTTTTCTAAAGAACCTCATCTTTGACCAAAAGAGAGTCATTCTCTCGATCACGCAAGTCCCGAGGGTCCCGAGGTTAAAATGCGATGATCACAAGTCATAAGATGAGGACGGGATCATAATCCCAAATACATAAAATTCCAAGGAATCCCGAGCGACAACCAACAAATGGTTTGTACGTCCGGAAGACAACTTGGGACATTCCTTCCCCTTTTTCTCAAACACATGCACACAAGAAAGCACGCAAGCAAGCACGACATCAAATCTTGGGAGACTTGCTCCGGCAAGGCACTTTGGGTGAACGCCAAACGTTCTTCCCAAGGGGTAACTTAACCTCCGACCCAAGTAAAAACCTTTTTTCAAAGTTTTGAGGTAATCAAAATGGCGTGGCGACTCCGTTTTTCAAATTAAACCGATGTCTTCAAACTCGCGTGAATCCAACAAAAATTTGGGCACCACATTCACAGCTTGGCGACTCACTGGGAATTCCCAAAGGAGAAAAGCTTTTATTTTCAAAACAAAAAAATTGATACTCTGTATATAGGTGGAAACCACTTACCCTTCCCGTACACTCCCCGACGTGGAGTTGGGATAACCGGTGGTTTAACAATCCACGTACCAGATCCCTTTCGAAAAAAACAATTTTGAAAAAAAAAAATAAAAGAAAGCTTTTCCCTTTGAGCGGGTTAGACTCCCATCGCCGATTTCATTAATCGTGCTTGCTTTCTTTACCATGCATTGCATCATTTGCATCTTGGAATCAGTGCATACTTTGAAACGGGAAACAACCCGAAAAATAGCAAAAGGAGTGGAACCCGGAAAATTGATCCATGCAACCGTACGGCTCAATCCTCCTTGGATTCTCGACCGCGACCTCAGGGCAATTCCACCAGAAAATCATGGTTAATCTGGGCACCCTAGCAGCTTGGGGCTACTCACTTCATGATCGATCGGGGCTCCTTAAAATTTACGTGCTTACGTGTTGCATTTTCCCCGTCCCGAAAATCATTCCTTTAAAACACATTATGAAAATCTCTGTTTTAACTCAAAAAGGAACATTTTTAGGAGACCGCACACTACGCGCACCCGATATATCCCGTACACTTTGCACGCACGTCCTTCAAACCCGAGGGTGGTTCCACTGCAGCCACGGACAGCTCTTACGATGCTCCCGGCGCGCACGGAATCATCCCAACCTCCCCATGGCAAACAAGGTCGACCAATGCACACCCGTGTCACACGTTTCAAAAAACCGTGACTTTTGGTTGGTTTTTGGTCTAGTCCGTGTCATATAGCCCAGCTTGCATACCCACGTAAAGGTCAAGCCTTAGCTCATAATCTAAGCCAAGATTTTCGCTCAAGCGAAATTCCGCCGAAATTCCGACAAGGAAAAATCGGTGGGATCTTGACTCCGACATTGACTATTGACCTTGACCCGCACGGAATGCGTAAGAGTCAAGACCGAGTCTTTGCCAAAAATCAAAAGATCTTTCGCTCAAGCGAAGCTCGCCAAAATTCCGACAAGGAAAAATTGGCAAGATCTTGACCGCATTGACTTCGATTCCGACCCACGCACCGTGTATGCAACAAAGTTCAATGTGACACCGTGTCATCCGGCTTTTTACCGCCCGACTCCATGCCTATTATTCTCTCGACATTACCGAAAGTCAAAACCGTCATTCGCTCAAGCGAAACTCGCTAAAGATCCGTCAAGGCAGTAGAGACGAGACTTTCCCCGCATTGCCTTGACTATAATCCGCATCGCTCGTGCGTTGAAAGGTCCTATGACCCGCTAGACCCGATAGGAGCGTTTCTTACTCTGGCCGGTGGGATCCGCGTGCCCTATAGGACCCTCGCCCGGGCCGTCCACCCCGGGAGGTCGAAATACAGTGGAATACGAGGGGCTTATAGACGTAGTGACGGAACCCACTCGATCCAGATCTAGAGTAGTTGTGAAAAAAGAAGGGCGTAATCCCTTTTCCAACCAAATAGATATTAATAAAAGACACTATTTTAAGTAAACTTGAAGATTCTAATTTGCATATTGCCTCGAGCCTTCACTCAAACACCTACCCCGAGTCTAAACCTTTCCTATCCCTTTCCCGCAAGCCGAGAAAGAAGTGGGTGAGAACACCGGGTCAGCCGACTTGTTAGCACGTAATCCTCGACAGCCGCTGTAATCCTCGCTTTGTCACTTTTCGTCAAAATGGCCAACATGGTAATCCACAACGGTAATGACCAAGCACTGAGGGGCTATCCTCAACCCAAGCCTCACATCCGGTATGATGTATGTGATTGTGAAGACCGCTAGAGTATGAGTATCAAGAATGGATCAATGAGGACGCTCCTTCAAGGAAGAAGAAGAAGAGAAAGTCCACACAATGTAAGCTTAAGGAAAGATACGAAGCCGGGGACAAGAGCGTAGGAACTTTGGGAGAGCCTTCGGCAAGTTCGACTACTATGTCGCTATGCCAAGGAACCCGTCAAGGAACCCGTCACCCCAAGCACACCCAAATTTCGATATCCCTATGATCACGATCCTCAAGTAGAAAATTCCGAGTTTGTTGCCATTGTAAGATTCAACAAAAAGCTAGCGCATCTAGAAGACGAATACGTAAAGCCTATAGAGTATTTGGCCAATCGTGGAAGGATCAAAGTCTCTCCCGAAGAAGACTTTATCAAGATCATTCAAGCCAACCCTCCTATCGCTATACCGACAAGGTGGTGGTATCAAAGATTGGCAAGGAAAAGATGACCTATCGCCAGCTAAGGCCGACAAAATGAGCCGTACACTTCAATAATGAGTCCAGCCGCTACTTAAGAGCTAGCCGAAAGATTGCAACAAGTTACTTTAGTTCCCTCACCATCTTTCCACAAGCACCGGCCCGTCAATGATTTCCGGCAAGCTTTTGATCGCTCAAGTCTCCAACTTTCAAGAACGCCGGCAAGACCGCTACTCCCTGTGGCAACAAAGAAGAAGGAGCGAGATCCCTGGCCCAACCCTCGTCAAGCCCCCTCGAGTCAATAAGTAGCGTAGGGTCCAGAGTAGCGTCTATTCGCCGAGTCAGAATCTTTGAATTCCAGCCCTCGTAGTCATCCGAAGGCCTCACGCCCGAGGATTATGAAAATGTAATCGATGTCATCTTTCCCCTTATTTTGAATGAAATGACAAATCTTTCTCGATTATCCTCTTATTGCCAACTTAACAAATGATAAATTAACTCAAAACTTAACAACAAGCTAATAATGAATCATTTCAACAAGATGCAAACACACTAAACGAACAATACATTAAAGAAATCTTTAAGGTGTTTCGTAAAAAAGGAAAACCGGGCCCAAGCCGCCGAGGAGGTTTTGATAAGTGTGAACTTGGGTACTATTGAGGAACCTAAAGAGACACAGATTGGAAGCTTCTTCCAGGGGGTTGAAAGGGACAAATTGATCGAGCCGCTCGTAGAATACGTCGACGTGTTTGCATGGTCATACAAGGATATGCCGGGCTAGACAGCTCGATAGTAGAACACGTAATCCCTCTAGCACCGTATGCTAAGCCGCAAAGCGTAAACCGAGAAAGATTAAGCCGGGAATGGTCTCTACAGTCAAAGAAGAAATTGAGAAGCTACTGCGGTAGGGTTCATCGTAGTCATTGAATACCCGACATGGTTGTCCAACATCGTGACCGTAACCAAGGCCAATGGGAAGGTGCGCCGCCGTGTGGATTTCCGAGATCCGAACAAGGCCAGCCCCAAAGACGACTACCCTCTCGCCAAACATAGACATCCCGGTGGACTCCACCGCCAACTACGAAGTCAAATCCTTCGTTGATGGTTTTCAGTGCTACAACCAGATCAAGATGGCCGAGGAAGACCAAGAAAAGACAGCCTTCACCACACCACGGGAACCTATCGTTATACAAGAATGCCATTCGGGCTCAAGAATGCCGGCTACTTACCAAAGGGCAACACCGCGCTTTTTCATGACATGATCCACAAGGAGATTGAGGTCTACGTAGATGATATGATAATCCACTCCAAAGGAGAGGGTGGGCAGCACTTTGTTGACCTACGAAAATTCTTTGAGAGGTCGAGACAAAGATTCCATGAGACTAAACCCCGCCAAATGCACCTTCGGAGTGACAAGGGGAAAAGTGCTTCGGGTATATGGTCACAGAGCGAGGTATAGAAGTTGACCCCGAAAGATCAAAGCCATCATGGATATGAGGCCACCTCAAACCCGCATTTAAGTCAAGAGCTTCATGGGTAAATTGCAAGACATCGCCCGCTTGCCAATCGCTGACCACTATGTGCGAGCCCATCTTCAAGCTCATGAAGAAGAATGTGGACACAGAATGGACCGAAGAATGCCAAGATGCCTTTGACTGCATCAAGGCATACTTAGTACATCCCCGCACTATGCCCCCACATAGACAAGCCTCTTCTCGCTTCTATCTCACCGTCACGTACACGGCAGCTGGGGCTATGCTTGCTCAGAAAAGAAAGACTCTCGTAGAAAACGCCATTTACTTTGTCACCTAAGCTACAGGGAGCGAGCTCAATTACTCAAAGATGTGAAAAGACTCGTGGCAGATCGGGTCCGGTAGTCGGCAAATTGAAGCATTATATGCAAGCCCACCCCGTGAATTTGGTCTCGAAAATGGACCCCATCAAGTACATCTTTGACAAGCCTTCCCTCTCGATGCGTTTAGCGAAGTGGTCCTTCTTCTCGTATACGACATCAACTATGTGACCGTAAAGGCCATCAAGGGTCAAGCATTGTCGATCACCCGGCGAACTTCCCCGCAATGAAGACAGAGGGCCCGAACCCCAATTCCCGCATGAAGGGATCTTTGCAATGAGCTCGAGAATAGATGGCAATTGTTCTTTGACTGAGCCGCTAACAAAAGAGGAAATGGTGTAGGAATGCTATTGGTCGATCCGAAAGATGAGCATACCCCCATAGCCCTCAAGTTGAACTTTCCCGCCACGAACAATGTCGCCGAGTATGAAGCCCGCATTGCCGGGCTCGAGGCCGCCTTAGAAAGAAATGTCAAGGAGCTCGAAGTTTACTGAGACTCGGCCCTCGATCATCAACCAAGTCTCCAACAAGTGGAAGATCGTGGACCCTAATCTCGCAACGGTATCATGCCCATATGGAGGAGTTGGATCGGACAGCCGTAGAAGTGACTTTCCACTACTTGCCGAGGGAACAGAACAGATTCGCAGATGCCCTAGCTACTCTAGCCTCATTGGTAGAGATCCCCGAGGGAAAAGCCATAAAGCCCTTCAGAGTGGGTAGAAGAGAAGCCCCACCTTCCGTCAGGAAGGACCTGGGACCCGAGCCTATAAAGGAACCTTCGTACAATCGTATTTACCAATTCCTCAAAGACGGAGAGTCGCCTTTCGTAGACGAAGAAGGTAGACCAAAAGAAGGTGTCGTAGCCAAAAGCTTGCGAGCCCCGAAAAGGTTGGCCTCCCATTATGTCATCCTAGGAGGCAACCCGTACAAGAAACGCTATCAAGGACCACTCCTCTTATGTGTCACTCAAGAAAGAGCCCGAGAGTTGATGACCGAAGTCCACAATGGTCCTTGCGGTCCTCACATGAATGCCAGAGCCCCGATGCAAGTGATCCTCGTAATGGGTTACTACCGGATCTCCATGGAGACAGATCAGCGCCCAAAGACGTCCGAACCTCGCGACAAGTGCCGCCGGTTTGCCAACCTCAACCATCTCCCACCTCATGACCTCGTACCGCATGACGACTCCTTGGCCGTTTGCAACTTGGGGCATTGACGTGATAGGGAAAATAGCCCCGACAGAAGCAATGGGCACGAGTTCGTGTTGGTAGCCATCGACTACTTCACCAAGCGGGTAGAGGCCAAGTCCTACAAGGTCCTCACTTCCGTAAAAGTGGCCCAGCTTCATCAAAGAAAACATAATGTGCAGATATGGGGTGCCCAACGAGATCATTTCGATAATGGGTCACACTTCGAAGGAGACCGCGATAGACCGTCGTCGAATTCGTAGTTACTCGCCACAAGTCGTCCCCGCATGCACTCGCACCAACGGAGCCGTGGAAGCCGCTAATAAGACACTCGAGCGGATCATCCTAAGATGGCCACCCGTGGTCGTGATTGGCCCGAAAAGCCGCACCTAGCACTCGGGGCTACGTAACGTCCGTCGAACAGCCCACAGGAGAAACTCCTTTTGCCCTAACTTACGGATGGAAGCAAGTTACCAAGCTGAGTTGGAAATCCCGTCATTAAGGGTCCTCCCGGAAAACAAAGTTGTCAACGAAGTAGAATGGCTACGAAGCCGGCATGATGAATTGGCCTTGCTCGATGAGAGAAGGCTCAAAGCCATGGAGCACACCCGAGCCTACCAGAGGCGAATGGCCGTAGCGTTTGATAAGAAAGTCAAAGCCGAAACATCAAAGAGGGTGACTTAGTGCCGAAAGTAAAGCCCCTACCGTAGACAACCCCCGGGAAAATGGGAACCCGTTTGGATCGGCCCTTATGTAGTGCGTAAGATACCGTCAGAGGAGCAATGAAGCTTGCGTACTTGGATGGCAATCCCTTTGTCCACCCAAATAACGGTGATAAACTCCGAAGATACTATGTCTAATAAAAAAAAAAAAAAATCTTAGTGCAAAAGAGTAATACCCAACTAGGCCGAAAACCCCAAAAAGGGCGGTCTAGGCAAAAACAAAGGTTGCACGAAAAAAATAAAAAAAATAAAAAAAAAATATATATAAAAAAAAATCTTAGTGCAAAAAGAGTAATACCCACTAGGCCGAAAAACCCCAAAAAGGGCGGTCTAGGCAAAAACAGGTTGCACGTAAAAAAAAAAAGACTTAGTTTTGTTAGTTCACCGTAATGAACTACGAAGACCTCGAGCCCCTTAGCCTTTCTTGTAAAAGGGGAACGTAGGCACCATATATGGTTCGGTCTAAACAATAAAAAAGGGCAATAAAGCTTCCATAAAGTGCGTCCTTAGCAATAAATAAAAGGGTATTTCAGCTTTTCATAAAACGGGTCCCAAGTAATAAGACATTTGAATTTCCATGAAACATGTCTTGATTAATTTCTAAAATAATATTTCTTGTTCATTACAAGTCAAAAATTTCTTGATGAGTTCAAGCACCTGCCTACCTCGACTCGCTAACCCGCTAAAAAGATCTAAAATACAATAAAATGCCTAAATAAACTAATGTGTTTGCAAATGGCAATAAGAGGATCTTGAGAAAAGACTTGTCAACGTCATTCGCTAAGTCTTCTTCGCCTTTCTTCCCTTTTCCTCGCCTCGTCGAGTCTTCTTCCTTTTCTTCTCAATAATGCTGTGATCCCTCATCCCGACCTCTCGGTATCCTCACCGGAGCCTCTACCAACCCCGTGTCAATAAGCGCTCTCTATACGAGCACGAGTCCGTATCTCCTCCCTCCGAGACTCGCCAAATGAGCAACCTCCTGACAACCTCTTGTACCGAGCCTCCATGTCCCCGACCAAGTCACCCGATTGGTTATGGCAACTCGCCTTAGCCTCTGGCCTCCCTCGTAGTCCTACTCGAGTCGTGGTCATCCCCCAATAAAACTCCTGCCTATCCTCCAAGATAACCCGAGTCGCTCCCATCTCCCTCTCGTACTCACCCAAGTAGACAAAGGGTCAAGATCGTGCTCTTCCCGCTCCTAAAGATAGCCCCGGGTGGGAAAGCAGGTATGTCCAAGCCCTCGAGAAAAAGTGAAGCCGGGCCGGGTCCCTCATGTCTAGAGACATCACCTCCATGGTCCGGATGTCCTCCCGGGGCCACTCAAAGGCTCCCGTAAAGCCCCAAACCGCCCGGATACCAAGCAGGTATGTAGAAGGATGACCAAGTAATCCCGGAACCCTCACAACATAAGACTCCCGAAATATCCTCCCGGGTCCGCAACCTCCAAAGGTGGTATCCACCAACGGATGTCCGAAGTGGATAGCCTAGCCATCATCGCCTCCCGCCTACCCCGTTCCCGCCGCCTAGGTGCACCTCTCCGAGAAATCACCCAAGGGCACCGAGTCGGCAAAGCCCCGTGCAAAGCCCCGAGCCTCTCCCCGCAGCCCACAAAGTCAACATAGCCTGACTCCCGACCTCATGAAATGGTCTCCCGAGCCATCCCGTCGATCCCATGCAAAGTCTCCCCAAAACCAAAGTGGGACGATATCCTTCCCACTCGCAGCCTCCGACCATGTCCAGAGACCACCGTGACAAATCCCCACTGACTCAAGAAGAAATGTAATGTAAAAGACGCAAAGGATAAATGCGTCCATAGCCACCATGGTAGCAGCCATAGCCGGAGATCCAAACCGCCCGGATCTCTGAAAGGTCAATCCCGTCCGGCTACCATCATCTCCTCGCCTCTCCTGCAGGAATCTCGCGTAAAAGATGCAAGCTTTACCGCCACCGGCACGTCTCCGATCAGCGGAATAGATATAGCCTCGCCTCGACCCCCAATCAAGGCTCAAGTCTTCGTGCGTTGGGACGATTTCGTTGTAAGAAAAGCAAGAAACATGTCTCCTGACGTCCCAAAACTTTGCCGCGGCTCTCAACAGTCCCAATCGGGCGGAGATCCCTCAAATGCCATAAAGACTTGATCTTGAAGGAAGAATCAAGCAGCCCCTTGTGATTTTGGAAGTTATGTCTCGCCCAAGATTGAAGACCGGACGTAAAATGGTCTCTCTTCCCTTTGTAGTCTAACGGGCCTCTCCATCGCAAAAGTGATCAAAGATGGTGCTTTTAGGTCCAAAATGTGCTCGGGAACAATTGGGACAAGTCTAGAGTGAAAATGAAATGAAATGGCCAAGCCTTGCTTTTATTCGTAAAATAACCAGCCGTACAGAACCGTGAGCCGCACGGCTTCATTTGCCCTGCAGACCTATCCGCACGGCTACATTAGCCCTCTCGCAGAAATTCTGCAAAGAACCAAAGTTGCTGCCCAAGGGAGTTTTCACCCCACTTTTTCAACCAAAACCCGTACAAAAACATATCCGTAAGCCATTCAAGCATTTATACACCATTATAAATCATTTTGGCCCAGTTTCAGCCCCGATTCCAAGCAAAAAATCGCCCCAAGGCTCAGATAATATGCAAATTGAAAAAGCATGAATTAGAAAAGCAAATAAAACATAAGTACAATGTCTTCGCCCCACCGGCATCAAAATAAAGTAAAAAATAAACAAGTTGTGCATAAAAATTGTTCATTGTTTGTTTTGTTCCAAATCTACTCTAGAGACCTCCTAGGCCTCCGATTCTTCTTCTTCCTCATCACCGCTCACCATAGACGCTAGGCTCTCTCATCACGTCCTCCCGGTCGCTCGCATCGGAAAGAGGGATGTTGTCGTGCTCGTACTCCGCCACCGCTCCAAGATATCGCATTAGGACCTCGCCCCGAGGCCTCGGCACCGGATGAATACTCCGGCCGAGGAAGAGGATGCCGCGCCCGACATGCCTCCTTTTGCGCACGTGCCTCGCACGCTTGTTGACGCTTTAGTAGCGCAGCGCCTTCTTGACCAAGGATCGGCACACGTCTTTCCAACCCCCGTTCGCCCGACCAACCCGTCATAGGTGCGAGCCGGAACTCCGAGAAAAGAAAAGAAAATCTCGTAAAATCTCGTAAAAATCTCGTAAAATTGCAAAAACGTAAAATCCGAAAGCTAAAAAGGGAATAAGACCCTAAGAGTATACTCACAAAGGCTATCAGTGGCAAGGTGGTATACCGGGGCTCCTCGTGTCGTGGACAGAATCCTCATCCTCCTCGGTACTCCGTGTACGACGATGAGAGGTGTGCAGGAGGGATAGGCGGGTCAAGAGGGCTCATCCTCCCCATATCCCCGAGTGACCGCCGCCTTCGCGCCTTCGTGGCGTCCTCAGCGCCGCTCCACAAACACAGGTAGGGGGTACCCATGTCAAAATACTCCTCCGCAGCCTATACTCTCCCCGGTACCTCTCAATCTCATCCGCCCGCGCCCCTCGGGCCGCAGCATCCGTGGCCGGAGGATCGTGTGGAGTAATGGCGTCCAATGGAGGGACATGACCATGCCGCCGAGAAACGGTCCCCGTATATATGATGTCGCAAGTCGCCCCAGCGAGCCACCTCCTCTCGCCTTGTCACCTCAATAGCATCTCCCAAAGAAAATCTCCTGATACCGCCCTGTGGGTAGAAGTCCACTCCATCCGGTCCATCCTTATTGAGCACATGTGCTTCACCATCTTGTAGTCGAAAGTGATCCGGGTCTTCCCCGTGAACCTATCCCTCACATCTCCTCCAAATAACCATCGCAGGGAAAATGGTGATATCACTCGCCGGGTTCCAAGGAAAGAACCCGATCACCTCGCAAAACCAGCCCGCATGTTCAAAAACATCAAAAAGGTCATTTTTCTCATAAGAAGTCTCAAGACGAAAAGAGAAAAGAGAAGAGAAAGAGAGGCTACCTCAAGGGCAAATGAGAAGCACCATAGAAGCAGCTTTGTTTCGACCGTACATGTCCAGAGAGAAGTATAACTCACCTAATCCGGCCTCTCCCCAAGAGACCGTCCCTATCCCATCCACATCAACCAAAGAGTCAAGGAGGCAAGTCATGGCTAGCGTCCTGCATTAGCAAAGATAGTGACCGACAAAGATCAACCACACGAAAGCTCTAACCACCGCGGGCAAGGCCACGTCACTACCAAAGAAAGTCCCGCATGCGCTTCCGGGATCGCCACCTCGACATTCCTCGTCTCCATACCCAATCCCTTGGGAATCAGCTCAAATCCAACCAAAGCTCGGAACTCCTCACCGTAATGTGGTCTCTCCAAGTCACGGGCCTCCCGGTGAACCGCAGCCGCACCGCCGTAAAATCGGCAGGAGTCACGCAAGCTCTCCCCACTGTGGAAACTATGAGTAGAGTCCCACCAAAACTCGTAAAGAGCCCGAACTGTGCCCTCGCTCTTGAGGTGATGTGAATCCCCGTGCCGATGGCCTCCACAAACGCGTCCGCACCGGTAGCCCTCACTCAACTCTTTAGGGTTCACCCCATTCTTCTCAAAATCCGGCATCCTCTCGCCAAAGATTCACCGCTATCTCGTATGGTCCCCTAGACTTGTTCTCCGTAGACAAGCACATCAAAAAAGAAGTGTCACCCTTCATCTCATTTCAAAAGCATGCATATAGTCACAAAAGTGCACATATTTTTTCAAAAGAAAAGCATTCATACAAGTCTTCTTAGCATCTTTTGCATCAAAAACGTGACTTTCATCATTTGAAACACGTCATTTTAAGCACGTTGCTTTCCTAAGGCACAAAATCATAATTTTCACGATTCTTTGCACATAAGCATTATTTTTCAAATAAAATGGCATGCATGAATCATTTTTCATCTTCCAAAATCATGTTTTCTCATTGAAAATCAGAATTTTGACCTAGTTCTAGCACAAGGCAAGAACTCCGTCTCATATTTAGACAATTCTCATTCTTACTTCATTTGCGAGAAAAAAGTGAGTCATTCTCATAATTTTCATCAAATAAATTGCACATGCATATTCTTAGCCTCATAGGTTGTTCATGCATCTCAAAATCATTCAAAAATCCTAAGAAAATCCTAGAAAATTCCTAAGTTCAGGTTAAGCCCTAAATTATTCAAAAATCAAGCAAAATCATCGGATTTGAGCCAAATAAGAACGCTTACCCCAACCGATCGCGGGTTCGTCGATTTGTGCTCCCTCCTTCCCGGATAGAGCTCCGATGGAGGCGTGAGAAAGTCATACCTCCTATCCGTCCGGACAAGCTCCTTCCTCCTCCATCTAGCGGCGGCGGAAACATTCCTCCTTGCTTGTCTTGGTGCCGGATCCATCTCAAATCAAGGGAAGCAAGGGAATTCAAAGAATTTCGAAATTCTTTCTTCTCTCCTCTCTCTCTCTCTCTCTCTGCTGAATGGGCGGCAACAATGCCCAATAGCTCGTTCAAATCTGTTTTAAATAATCTGTAAAAATCAGGTTTCCAGCCGTACGGCTTCTTTTTCCAGCCTCTCATGCCGGGCGGCCTCTTTCGCTCTGAGCAAAAATTACGATTTTGCCCTTGGACTTTCCACTTGGGCCTCCGATCCTCGTTATCCTCTAACTGAGATAACACCCTCTTCAGAAGATATCCCTTATCGCCTAAGCAATCAAGCTCTATTCCCAGTCACCTCAGTTAATTTCGTTATAACGGGATAACGTTAGGTGACAACCTCCGAATTGTCGAGTTCTTCTTAACTTAAGCTACCTCTGTCATGAATAGTGACGTATGCTTAAGTCATTCAAACTTTGACAACCCATATCTCTAATTCGAAAGAGATTGAGACGTATGCTCAAGTCATTGGCAACCCATATCTCTAATTCGAAAGAGATTGAGACGTATGCTCAAGTCAAGTCAAGCAACCCATATCTCTAATTCGAAAGAGATTGAGACGTATGCTCAAGTCATTGGCAACCCATATCTCTAATTCGAAAGAGATTGAGACGTATGCTCAAGTCATTGGCAACCCATATCTCTGATTCGAAAGAGATTGAGACGTATGCTTAAGTCATTCAAACTTTGGCAACCCATATCTCTCGATTCGAAAGAGATTGAGACGTATGCTCAAGTCATTGGCAACCCATATCTCTCGATTCGAAAGAGATTGAGACGTATGCTCAAGTTCACCAAAATTAAGCTACCTCTATCCCTGATAGCGACGTATGCTAAGTTCTCTAAACTTAAGCTACCTCTATCCCGCATAGTGACGTACGCTCAAGTTTCTCTCAACTTTAGCTACCTCTATCTCTTCGATAGTGACGTAAGCTCTAGTTTCCTCCAAGGTCAATCGTGTGACCTCTCCATTAATTGTCAAAATCTCAAGAATCCTAGACATCGTTCCTAACTATCTAGTGATGATTGAACTACGATCAAGGCTTGATTCCTCCGGATACGTAGGTAGCCTTTTATAAAAGGTCCAGCCATTCGACCACTTTGGTCACCCCGTTTCTTTGTCACTCCTCGTTGATAAAGAAGCCCCTCATAGAGGTTCGTATATCCGACCACCTTGGTCACTCCTAGCATATCCCCAAAGAGGGATCAATTGCTTGACCTCCTAGGTCATTTTCTCTTCTATTTCCCCAAAGAAGAGACCGCTTCTCTTCTTCCTTCCCCGCCGGATCCTAATTCCGAACTACGACCGGCTTGATTCCTCCGGATACGTAGGTAGCCTTCCAGAGGTTCACCCACTCGACCACCTTGGTCACCCAATCCGTCTCGGCATTCGCCGATCGGGATCCTTTTCTATCGACAACCCCACTCGCCTTGCAAGTGACGTTGCCGAGGGGCTTCTGTAAGTACCCAAATCTGGCTCATGCCTTCCGGTTAAATTTCCCGGCAATTTCGGTAAGTTTCCCGGTAATTCCCCGGACCTTCCTAGTGTTCCGGAAATGTTCTGGAACAGTCCCAAATTAAATTAAGGGCTGAAGGGAGCCTTCCTAATTAAGAAACACGTTTTTCTTAATTAGGAAGAGGGTTCTAGAATTTGCCACCTTGCATGTTTCTAGAAATGCTGAGTCACAATGGATAATGCCGCACGGCTGCATTAGCTCGCTGTCCCTAGCCGCACGGCTTCATTAGCCTTATCCAGACTGCCTATAAATAGAGCCCTCCTCTACCCATTTCAACACAATACACACACAATCCATAGCAAGTCACCCACAAACACTCCAAATACGTGAAGAATATCACTGAAGCTCAAGAAGGTGAAGAAGAAGGCCAAGAAGCTCCCTCCCTCCTCCTTGAAGATCCAAGACCAACCTCTCCTCCTAGCTCCGACCAAAGAAGAAGGAAGCTATTGGTAACCTCGCACGCCCTACCTTTGCATCCTAATTGCTTTATAATTTGCTCATTGCATTGTCTTTATATTGCTTGGGACTTGGTAGATTAAAGATCCTATCTTTATATTCCCCTTCCCTTTGGCATGCATTAGACATCATTTGTCATAAAAATGTAGTCTTTTTCCCATAAAGGTGCATTCTTTGCACCTAAAACCCCCATTTTCAAATAAAAATGTCATCTTCATGCATCCTTTGCATATAAAAATCAAATCTTTTTCAATCAAAATGCATCATTTGCATCCAAAATCCCTTGTTCAAGCATCATTTGCTTTAAAGACCATGTCTTTACCATAAACTAGCATCATATGCTTTTCAAAATGCAATCTTTATGCATCATTTGCATAATGAATGCCAATTTCTTCAACAAAAATGCATCATTTGCATAAAAATCAAATCTTTATGCATCATTTGCAATAAAGATTATTTCTTTAAACTAAGTGCATCATTTGCAACCCAAAAATGTCATCTTTTCATTAAAGATTCATTTTTACATACATTTCCCCCATTCCCCCATTAACAACCTAGGAATGGACCGGTGTAAAAGATCCTATCTTTACATCGTTCCTTCCATTAAAGGTTGCATATCTCTTTAGAAAGGGACACCTTGAACCCTATATCTCCGATTATCGCTTAAGAAAGAGTATGAAGCATCTATATGAGCTCGGCCGTCTTAAAGCGTAGGATTGATGGGCTAAGGACCCTCCTTTTCTAAAGAACCTCATCTTTGACCAAAAGAGAGTCATTCTCTCGATCACGCAAGTCCCGAGGGTCCCGAGGTTAAAATGCGATGATCACAAGTCATAAGATGAGGATGGGATCATAATCCCAAATACATAAAATTCCAAGTAATCCCAAGCGACAACAAACAAATGGTTTGTACGTCCGGAAGACAACTTGGGACATTCCCCCCCCCCCTTTTTCTCAAACACATGCACACAAAAAAGCACGCAAGCAAGCACGATTACTGAAATCTTGGGAGACTTGCTCCGGCAAGGCACTTTGGGTGAACGCCAAACGTTCTTCCCAAGGGGTAACTTAACCTCCGAACCCAAGTAAAAACCTTTTTTTCAAAGTTTTGAGGTAATCAAAATGGCGTGGCGACTCCGTTTTTTTCAAATTAAACCGGATGTCTTCAAACTCGCGTGAATCCAACAAAATTTGGGCACCACATTCACAGGTGCGAGCATTAGTAAGAGCGCGGTCACGGTTTGATTGGGAGCGGGGAGGAAGATCTTTTGTCTTTGGTACCCCGCGTACACCAGAAAGCAGATTTCCAGAAGTCCTTTCCACAACGGGCAAAGTAACCCCAAGAGCAGAGGTCTTCTTCAAGGCCTCCTACCTTGCTTTATTCTCCTTGGCCAATTGGCGCGCCCTGGCTGCCTTCAGCTCTACCTGAGATAACTTGAGGGCCATTGTTGGATCTGTTGGATCTGTGTCAAAGAAAAGAGGAAGAAATGGTTAGACCATAGTTCAAAGAAACATCAAAAAACAAGGAAAAATCAGTTCATAAGGGCAAAAAATAGAGACTAATCCAAGCAGAAGGTTCGCAGACCGCGCCCATCATACACGTCCCACATTTGGACTCAAAATCAAACAACTCATGAACCCTCCGGTCGGGATCACGGAGTAGGGGCTCAATAGAAAACCTAGGGGCATAGTAGCTACCTTCCCTCGGAGGTGCCACCCCTACGAAGATCAGCAACGATTCGCTGTCTATAATCGCACTCACGTCAAAAATCGGCTGAATTCTCTCGGTCATGAACTAGGCTAAGTGTTTGGCAATGGCAGTTTGAATGCCTTTAGATTCGGACGGGCTAGGGTATGAACTAGCAGAAACCCTAATAGGAGCAATACCCTCCGGTCTAGGAAAGTTCCATCTAAACCTACTCTCAATCACCAGAATGTTCTTCTGGTTCTATTGGTCAAATTTGTTTGAGGGGGAGAAAAAGTGCAGGTAGAGTTGTTCTTGGTTTTCAGGCCGAGGTTGCCATTGGTTATTTGGTTAGAATAAAACACATAAAGCCCAGAAAGAGAAGGTTAATAGCCAAGAACCCTACATAACACAATGAAATAGACTAAGGTTCGGACAGTGTTTGGGGTTAGGTGCACAGGGAGGCATCTATTGAAGTCCAAGAATTGGGTGATAAAGGGGTCAAAGGGAAGCCTAAGTCCAATTTCGAAATGAACCCCATAAAAATGCAGGCTTTATTGTCCCCGCGAACATCGGCCACGGCCTCTGGCTACAGTATTCCATTAATCTCCACCTCCTGTAGCTCGCGGACATAGAAGGAATTGGTGTCAACCCCAAATGTTGTATACAGCTCTATCCCAAGTTTGGGCAAAGCCCTCCTTTCTTCTTCTTCTTCTGGCTGCGGCCAGTTGTAGAGGCACCAGCATGGCTCTTACCGTGAGCAGCAGCAATCTCCTCCAGTCCTTCAGCAAAGGCATTGACTATCTCAACTGTCCGATGTGCTGTGCTCACCGCCATATGGTCCAAAGTTTCACGGTCATCGACCTCCCTCTCCAAGCTATCAGAGCCAAGGTGATCAGAAGTTGATTCCGATGATGACTCCACCACCCCTTCAGCTTTCACCGCGTCCATATTGATGGGCTCATCATCAGTACTCCTCAAGTTCACCACCATTCTAGGTTGGGCCTCTATCTAGGGGGATGGAGCAACTGTGGTCAAGGGTTCTGCCTCCAAAGGTAAGTTTAAATCCACCGCGGGCATACTAGTGGCATCAAGGGCCACAAATACTTCGTTCTCATCCATCAGGTCTATTTTTCCCAGTCAGCTATCACTCGGGCAGTAGGATCTACGCGGGCTCTCCTCACCAGCTCTACGACATTCAGTGCCTGATCTCTCTCATGGGGAAACCTGCATCAAACCCCCATAATGAAATTTCTTAGACAGTGTACATAACCCAGCACCAACATATTTCCAGACAAGTACATCCGTTTCTTGGCTTACCACAACTGACGTGGAACCCAATTTCTCCATTCATACCTGACCGAGAAATACGTGAAGGCCTCAAGGGATGACCTAACCCAAGAAGTAGCCACCTTCCTATAGATATCACCGGACTTCTTGTCGATGGCAAAGGTATCAGAAGTGGTGCCATCACCTAAATTTATGGGATGCTCCATTGTAACGACCCTAACCCTAGGCACTAATTTAGCATCTCATTATATGCATTTTATGTTATTTGTTGACTTTATGTGCTTACTTTATGTCTTTGACTGTTTATGAAAAGTTAGGATGGTTATGGAATAACTTTAAAGCTTTAGGGTTTAAATGGGAAATAAGATAAAGTATTTTGTTGAAGTTATAATAATGGAAACTAAATAAAATATTATGAGTGGGTGAGGTGTCCTTGTGTGAAGGAGAGAAGTTGAGGTGATTGTTGTACTATCTAAAACCTTGGAGGGCTTAAGTGTATATTGTTTGAAGATGTCATTTAATGTAGTCATGGGGGACCATGCTTCCCTTTTTCCATCACCCCTTCTTTCAACCTCCCCATACTTTCTTCATCATCCTCCTTCAACCTCCTCAATTAGAAAAAACCTCCATGGAAATCCTTCCCTAAGCTTTTCATTTCCAAAAATCATAACAATTCCAAATCCTTCTCATTTTACGATCCGTTTGCATATTCTTGTTCGGGGCGACGAGGGGAGCGCATCAAGCTAGAAAAATCGTTATTTCATCTCGTGGGGTTAAGGTGAGTTGTTATGACTTCCCTTCAAACTTGCTCATAAAATGTTTAAATATTGATATTGTTTGTTATATTTGTTGTTTGATGATTTGGAACACTTTCTTGGAGTTGAAAAATGGGTTAATGACATAGATATAGTGTTGTTGTTCATGGAAGATGATAAAGAGTAAGAGAGTATGATTTAAGTTGAATTAAGGAAGTTAAACTTGGAATGTAGAGGTGTGATGGATAAAATAATCAAGTTGTAGATAGTCTAGGTTTATCTTACTTGGATTAAAATAGTTTGGTATCATTTTGGAAATGTTTGGGACTGGTTTTGGTTACCTTAAAACAGAAAATGTTGGTGCTTGGTACTTGGTAATGGTTGTTGATGTTTGTTCAGCTCTGTTCTGAATTCTGGGTTCAAACTTGGTTAAAATGGAATTGTGGAAGTAGTTTAAATATTGCTCGGAAAATGCTTGGCAACCTTGTTTGACAACTTCACCAAAGTGACTCCAACTTAGTAAATTGATCTTGGACCTTTTATAGAGGTTATGAATTGTTACATATTGATCATGTAAGGTTGGTTGATGATGAATTGTAACATTACTTGAGTTCATATCCATGGTTTGTGATATAAATAGTGTATGAATTGTATGTTACACTATGGTATTGATTGGAACATGAGTATGATTTACCATGTTATTATATTTCTTATCCCTTTGGTGGATTTTATTTCAAGTAACTATTATATGTTTGGACTTGTGTTAATCAGCTGATGTTAGGGGTATAGCGGAATACGATCAATTATGGAAAGTGTGACCTAATGTGATCGGATTGCGTTATACATGTGATTGTCCCCTTCTGTGGCCACAGATTGGGGTTATAGCATCTGTATTGAGCCAAAAGCCTTACAGAGTTGCTAGTATCTTATATGGTTCCCTGAAAAATGGGTCTTATAAGAGTGAATAATGCTTAAGCAGTTCACAAATGAGTGGAGTTTTATCTCCCGATGTTGTACGACTTATTGGTCAGACGGGAAAAGGTAAACCAAGGTAATGTACTAGTTTACGGCTTTTTCAATGTGTTATATGCACCTTGCTATGTGTTGCATCTTATTTGGCATATTGCTGCATTCATAATAGCTTGCTGAGATTTATTCTCATCCTTCTCCCTTTAATGTTTTTAGATCCCGAGACAGGCGGACCAACCAAGTAAGAACGAAAAGGAGTTTGAAAGTGGTCTTTTGGGATTGTCGGGGTATGTATAGGTTGGCGTAGAAAGATGTATTTTGGTATAAACCCTTTATGGAGTTTGTGTATATAAAAACTTGATTTCAACGTTATACCCGAAATCTTTTGTAACTAAAACAGGTTGTTACTTTTCAAAGTTGTTTCACTCATCCTCCAAGTGGAGATGAATAAAGTTATTTTGCAATGGTTATGTTAAGTATGTTTAAGCGTGTAATTTAAATTAAAGTTTTAAAAATTTAGGAAGTTTGGAGTTAGTATTGGGGACGCTTCCGCTCGGGACACGTGTTGGTTCCGGGTCGGGGTCTCCACATCCATCCTATAAGTCATTCTAAAGACGGAAGAGACTAAGATGAGAAGGAAAGAAAGAGTTAATCACTTACGAAAAGAGACGGCGCAAAGAAGGTGCTTAAGAAAGCTGAGCAAATGGTTTCTCTCTCTAAAGACAGATTCAAACTCTGAGGGTGATAAAAGAGTGAGAGGGATGAAGGGTTTGATATTTATAGGCAAACAAATACGGGTCAACCCGTATTAATGAGCCCACAAACCATATTCTCTCGAATCATGAAACGGTGGAGGCTTTAGAAATTTCGAAATTATTGCCGCTTGTCATTTGTGGTGCCCTTTGTAATTTGGGAAACGTCACCTCCGTACCTGACACGTGCTGACGCCTCAAACAATCAAAGGGGCCCAACGAAATTTATCTGGTAAGCAGCCCAAAGCTTCCACCAAAATCCCCTCACGTGCTCCTCACGTGCGTCCCAACAAGGGAGTTTATGCTAGACCACCAAAAATACACAACACTTGTAACCTCAAAAGTGGTCTGACCGCAGACCGAGCTTTACATATGTAGCTTCTCGCTCATAGCATGAATGATTTCTCGCTCGAAGTTAGAGGCTACTGATAAGTCCGGACCTTTCAGACCGGGTATAAGCTCGATCAGGTCCAAATGCCAAAGTATGACGTGGCATATCCAAGACAGCGGGCATCAAGACCGCAAAAGTCAACTATGTTGTCCGAGATGTCCAAAACCGCGTCAACTATATTGATCGCGATCTCATACCAGACTCCCGGTGTTACCATTAGACTCCCGATTAAAGTTAAAGCTAGTGAGACAAAGGTCTATAACTACACTGACGCCAAGAGCCAGCTTGTTCCCATCACATTAAATGGTGTCTCATGCGCCTACAATGCGCGTAAGGCGCCGCACCAACTATCGCCTGCTTTCTCTGTACTTGTCCAATTAAAGACATCCATATGTAGTAAATCTTACTTTATTGTACGAGTCAACCAAGCGCAGACACGTGTCATAGGTTAAAAGACAAAGATATCCTGCAGGGATGACATTATCAACAGCTCTCCCTTACTATAAATACAAACACTTGTCCCTATTGACAAGAGAGGTGAAAAACCACCATTGTAAGCCACATTATCTAAAATCTAGCACACCACTCAATAAGAAATTACAAGTCTTATTATCAGTTATTAATCATTCAAATATCTTACTCGCACAATCGAGGGAATGAGCTGGATTAAATTTCGACTTGTTCTCTAACGGTGATTCTTGTATTTGTTGTGTTATAGGTACAATCATCCCATACAAGTCAGATATCATAATTCAGTCATACCTCGAAAGTCGTGGCGTTATCACAATTATTTATAAAAATGGCAATGCGAGTTTTTAAAAAATTAACTTATTTACAAAAATTATATCGAGTACATTGCATTTTGAAAACAGTATTGAAATTTTTTGTAATACTTAGGTGGCATTTGATTTTTTTAACTGTTAAGTGCTGAAATCTGATTTCACGTCTAAATTTGGCTGAATTGATAAGAGGTAGCGTCTGAACACTGATTTCTGATTTATTCAAACTGTTTGAATATTCATCTGAATTCACATCTGAAATTAATGTTATGACATTCAATGGAGTAGAGGGATGAAATGAATGATTATTGATCTAGTGTTTGGGTTGGGTAATCTTGAAATTACGAGTTTATGAAAGAGATATATATGAAAAAATCAATTAAGATGCAAATAAGTGATAGTTTTGCATCTGAAAATTAAGTGAAAAATAAGAGACACTCATGCATTCAAATTTAAATAAAAGTTGAAAATGAAAAACAAATGAGCAATAAACCGATAATAATTTAAAATTGGGGTCTCTCTCTCCCTCCCCTCTCTGAGTTTTAGTTTTGTTTGTTTATTCATGGACATAATTCTCCCGTACAGATTCCCTCTGTTTTTTCTCTTCTTCTTCTCTGTACCTTCACTCTTCCCCATACCCATCTTTCCCCTCTGTAACGAAAACTCAATTTGACCCGACCCGACCCGCGACAACGCAACCCCAGTGCAGGTCCTGAACCGAGTGGCCCTCCCTCAGTTCATTTAGCTTTCATTGCTTCTGATTCTGATGCTTAATACTTGCAACCACCTTCTAAATTAGTGCAATTTCTTCTTTCCCTCATTGATTTCTTCTGTAAGTTATTCTTTTTTAATGATTTTGCCCCAATCCACCATTGATTGATAATTGAATCCTCTCTTTCTCTATCTTTTTCTAAATTTTTATAGTATACCCATTTGACCTTTTTTTTTTTTAATTTGTTTCTGCATTTACCCTTTTAATGATTTAGGGTAGATTTCCTTCTGTTTGATTTATAAGCTCATTTATAATTTTGGGTTTTCTTTAGGTTTTTCTTTAAACCCTTGAAATTTCTGCTGGTTTAAGGGTTTTGCATCCACAATGTGTGGTTTTTGAGAGCTCTTTGAAAGAGCTCCTCATTAAGGAGTAGCTCTTTGTATAGAAAGAACTCTTAAAAAACTCCTTTTAGGATCATTAACATTACTTTTCACCAATTTCACATGTTAAAAAAGAGTCTTACCATTGTGAGAAAAGCTTTAAGCTTTTTATTTGGTGATTTTGTGATGATGTGGCATATGGGGGCCATGAAGAAGCTCTTAAAACAACTCTACCATTGTGGATGCTCTTAGGAGAAGATTTTTTTTTTTTTTTCGTGGAATTTATCTTGGGTCTAAAATTCCTGATATTCTCTGTTTAATTAGTCTTCGTTGTCTTTAAATCAGATCAAGTTATCTAATTAGTGGTTGTGTGTACTTATTAAGATCTGTTTAATCTAATCTTTGGTGGGGTTTCGATATTTCTAGGGATGGAATGTGCTGCTAAACCCACAAAACCTTCTCCAAGCATATCTGATATTGTCTCCAAATTTGCTGAAGTACGTAAACTTAGGTCCATTGGTGTTTTCTCCTCTGAAAACCCCCACCATTTTCCCCACAAAAGTTTACCCATTGATGGAAATGGTGAAGATAGTAGTGATGCTACTGATGATGATCCAAAGGGTGATTTTGGTGGCACCAAAATTCGTCCCCATCCCATTAAGATCCAAGAAAAGGGTATTAATGAGTATGGCCATGTGGAGATGTTGAAAATGTTTGATAAAATTTCTGAGCTGAAGTTGGCTTATGTCCAGCTACAGCAAGCTCACATTCCTTACAACCTGGATAAAATCAAAGCAGCTGACGAGCTAGTTTTTGCTCAGCTTGAGGGGTTGTGCAAGATTAAACATGCTTTAAAAGAGAAGCGGTTTGAGAAAGCTGGTTGTGATTCAGCTTGTTTGGATATTCTGCTGGCTGAAAATGAAGTTCAAAAGAGGTTTTTGGAGAAACTGAAGGCTCAAACTAAAGAAAAGGATGCTGTGATTGATGATCTGAAGCGAGAGCTTCGGGATTTGGATAATGGGATTGACAGATTGGTTGAAGAGATTAAACGTAAAGAAAGAGACAGACTTATTTCTATGAATTTCTCCTCCATACATGATATTGTTCAGGGAGCTTCAAAGGCAATTCATGATTTTGCAAAGCCGTTGATTGCTTTAATGAAGGCTTCAGGTTGGGATTTGGATGAAGCAGCAAACTCAATTGAAGATT
Organism: Adenophora triphylla var. japonica; assembly: GCA_022495995.1. Taxonomy (NCBI): domain Eukaryota; kingdom Viridiplantae; phylum Streptophyta; class Magnoliopsida; order Asterales; family Campanulaceae; genus Adenophora; species Adenophora triphylla. The sequence continues at coordinate 25,222 of JAFEMH010005515.1, forward strand.
CTGTTCTGTACTCAAAGAGATCACACAAGAAGTATGCTTTTGAAGCTTATATTTCCCGGAAAATGTTTTTTGGATTTTCTTTCCAATCATACAATATTGACAAAATCTTGAAATTTCATGACCCAATTGATGCTTTGATAGATAATCCATGTTCTGCTTTTGCAAAATTCTGCCGGACAAAGTACTTGCTAGTAGTTCATCCAGAGATGGAAGCGTCGTTCTTCGGAAATTTAGATCAGAGGAAATTTGTGTCCTGCGGTAGGCATCCAAGAACACCCTTCTACCAACTATTTATCCAAATGGCAAGGTGGGTTTGGGTTCTACAAGGGATTGGAGCTTCAGTTGATGCCAAGGCTGAATTTTTTCGAGTGAAGCGAGGAAGTGAGTTCTCAGATGTTTATATGCAGTATGTAGAGAAAGAAGATATCGATTTGTCTGATAAGCAGGAAAGATTCAAAGTTGAATTTATGATCATGCCAGGGTTTCTAGTTGGGGAAACGATAATCAAGTCTCAGGTTTACACCTCAAAGTTGCAAACTTCAAATGCATGTTAGGAGGAAGAGCGGTCAAAATTGGGAAATGTGGGTAGTTTGGTTATTTGTTCTTTCCAGGTCTTTTGCTCCCAAAATAAGTTATTGAATGCCCCTTAATGTTAAATTAGAGATGTTAATGTGGTCTTTACCCTCTATTTTGTGTAATCCGTTTTGCTAGAATATAGATAGTTGAAGCTTCTACCTTTAAAAAGCTACCACCTAGTTCTTTTTGTTTTGGGAGGTCAAGGTTGTTTCTGCTGCTTCCTTGTAGGGATTTTCACCCTCGCTTTTGAATAGTACTATATATTAGTCCAGTTCATGATGCAATAACATTTGAAAGACTCTGGTTATCTATGATTTGATACCCGTTCCTTGGATTTCCTAAAATTGATTCTTTCTTTTTTTCCCTTTTTTTTTACCACCAATATTTTTGGTCAGTTATCATGTCTCTGTTTGTCTGGAACAACATGGAAGTCTGATCATCTTTAGCTGATCGATTTTGGGCCATGTAGGTTGTAATTTCTATCCAATGTTCCTTCAGTAGGAAAATGAATGCTCCCTTCTGAAAACATTTGTGCAGGCTTGGATGTTGTGAAGTAGTCAGAAAGAAGAGAGAAGAAAAATGAGTGTTGGAAATAGAGCACGCTTTGGGTTCTTATGGTTTCGGGGTATTCAAGAGACGATCATCTTGGTATATACTCCCTCCGTCCCAAAATGTTTGTCCCATTTGACTTTTTTGTTGAACTTTGACCACAAATTTATGAGAGATTAATCATGTTTATGAAATTCTAAAAGTTGTTGTTGATAATATTATTAATGGTGAATCAATAGGAATTTTTAGAATTTCATGAACATAATTAAATTGTCATATATTTGTGGTCAAAGTTCAACAAAAAAGTCAAATTGGACAAACATTTTGGGACGGAGGGAGTATGTATTAATATTGGGATCAAGAATATCAAGACAGAATAATTTTCTTTGTCTTCTCCTAAACATGGATAAACTTGTCAAATGCTTTCTGATTTTGATCTTTTTCAGCACTTCGTGTGTTATATTTTCTTCCTAGCTTCTCTGATTTTTTGGATTCCCCTTGCAGTTCTTCTGTCTCGATTCACTGGCTTCAGAGATTTAAAAAGGAAGGAAAGCTAGTTCCATCTCAGCTGCCCTCGAGAATTAGCCATACCAAGGAAAGTAACTCTTCAAGAATGGTCAGCTTTCTATTCCGTTTAATAGAGAGTACAGCTGTGCTATTTGCTCATTTGGTTACGATAGGAAGAGCGGGAAGTGAATTTACACCATGCTGTAAGTATCATCCTCTTTAGCAGTGTTAGAAAATAAGTCCTTACAAAGTTCCCCATAAAACCTGCACACTAAATTAACAAACACAGGGCTCTTAAGATTCTTCCAGCAGTAAAGAAGCTCTTCCACATTTGTTAAATCCGTCATTTGCCCTTCTTCCACAATCATCCCCACCAAATAATTCTCAAAACTCCTGCACGCGTCTTCCACATCTTCCTGACACGAAACATTCTTTCTCACTCCAACCATCTTGACATAAGCAGCGGTAAGTGGGGAAGAAAATGTTAAGTTCCATCACTCTGTCCATCCTTCTCACTCTTTTCCTTGAACGGAAAATTGATCGTAGTTTAGGCAACCGTTTCTTTTTAGAAGTCTTTATTGGGCTTGTTTGGTGTCGGGTTCTTATGAAGAGGGGTTTCTTGAGCTTGAATTTGAATACTTGTCGTATTCTTTTGCATGGGTTGAAGTTGAAGGAAATGCAACAGTTAGGTTTCATTTTTTGAATGATTGGGGAAGGAGTATCAATGAAGGAAGGTGAAGAATGATGGCTTTTTGGGTATTTGGTTGAGTGATGGTTGGTAACACAGCAGCAAGAGAGAGAGAGAGAGAGAGATATGTTCATTGCAGTTGTCTTTTTTAAGGTAGAAGAAGTTAGTAGGATTACATCTATATTACAATAATGCTCAGTCCTAACTGCGTCTCAGATCGATTCATAACCGCTTCAATCCAATGGTTAACATTAATTTATTTTTTTAATCTTTAAGTCTGATCCTTGGATTATTTCCCTACTGCTATGATCCTACGGGCAACAGTGAGCGGCTTATGTTTTTCTCCTCCTTCATTTCTGCCGCTGTTTACCCTTTTGGTTTACTAAATCTCCGTCTACAGCACTGCTTCTTCTTGATGTTTCGGCTCCTCCATGGAGCATGGTCTCCAACATTGCTTTGTTGGTAATTTCTATATTCTTGTTTGGCCATTGATAATTTTAGGGATTGATGATTGATTGACATATTCTGTCGTCCGCCCAATTTATATTTATTACATTATCAATTTACATTTTGATGTGTAATGCACTCCAATTTAATTTAAGGATATTTTTTAGACTAAATCAAATATATACGTATGTATCTAATATGCAATGCATGCCAGGATTTCTTTTACTGTTAAATGCGAAGAGGGGAATTGATGAGTGATATTTTTTAAGTGTGGAGGATTATTCTAAATACACGAAATGTAAACTGATTCATCAGTTGAACATTACATTACAATACATTGCGGGTGGGTTTCAAGTCTCACTATTAAGATTATTCTAAATGGAGAAGGTTAGTGGTATTCCATGAATACAAATGATGATGAATACATTGCGACAATTTTCTGTTGAATTTAGATGCGACATTTATGGCCTATGCGGAATAAGCAAACGATTTTTTGCTGCTTCAACGCTTCTACGAAAAAATTTACAATTATTTTGCTGCTACAACGCTTATACGAAAAAAAAAAAAAAATATTTTGCTGCATCGCTCCCAAATAAAAATTTAATCACAATGCTGCGCGTAATAGTTAGATCGCTCCATTTTTATATTTGTGGTAACATGTGCATCACTAAATTGTTGGTACTCCATTTTTTTTTTTATTTGTGGTAACATTATTAGGTGCATCACTATTTTTATTCGTGTCTTACTAAATTATTATAGATACGTGAAATGTTTTATATTATGTCCACCACTAAATTCTTATAGACATGGAAATATTTTACATTATTCATGCCCTACTAATTTTTTTTATGGCACGTGGAAATGTTTCACATTACATTTTGTGCATTACAAATATTTTACATTTTGTGACGATTTTAATATTTTTTTTCCACAGGAGCGTTGCATCAAATGCTCTGCATCATCGTGAGTATTCAAAATCAGTCGTCCAACGAGAGTTACGATGTTCAATCAATCACATCGTAGTGGTCGGCATTCCTCATACATTTAAAAGTAGAGCTTTCAGATGTCCCCCTCCGTATATACTAGTAGACATCAACTTCAACAGGGTGTGTAGCGTGACATATCATTCAGTTTGTAAGATGGTGAGTAAATGAAGGGTTAGGTTTAGCCAAAATAAAAAATATGGCCAAACAAAGATGCTGTACATGGGAAAATATATGACCAACGTTGTTATCAAACAAATAGTACCTTAACAAGTCCACTTTTTACTCCATCAACTTAGCTGTTGAAACAATCTTGATCAAGACATTAGCACTACGATGTAACAATAACTTGTGCTTCCTTTCTCTCTCTCTCTCTCTCTCTAAATGAATTTTCAAATAAAAAAAATAAAATTTATCCAATTAGAAATTTGAATCAATGTTTAAATTTAAAATTTAAAATTTGTCCGAATTAGAAAATGGATAATACGAATATTTGTAATTTTTTTGTTATTAAAATGTACACATAATTTTTAGAGTTAGAGAGTGTAATGTCCCTTAAAATTTGGACCGAATATTTAGTGGAGTACAACTTTTAAATAATGTTGCTATTGCTAAAACGGCGAAACTAATATTTTGGTCACTAAACTACAGGTCATTTTCCAATGTCCTTACTTAACTTTTTTTTTTTTTTTATTGTCCTCTTTAAACTTTTTCACTTTTTCAATATCACCACTCCATCCAAAATATTGTTAAAAACCTAATGAAACTTAGTTACATGACCTCACATGACTAACTTGAGTTAGATTTGTAACAACATAGTTAACTTATGTTGACGAACTTGTTCTTTTAAAAATAATTAATAAACTCATTCTTCAAAGTTCAAACATCAAGAAAATTAGAAGCATGGCAAAAATAAATAAATTTATAATAATTATTAAAATATTAATAGCATTTACTAAATTAGTATTCAACTTCTATATACTCTATATATATATATTCACACACACACGGTAGGTTTCAAAAATAAAATAAATATACATATCTATATTTCAAAACGTAATATACATATTTAATAGAAAATAAAATAAAAGTAATTAATTATCTCTAGTCAGCACACACGTCATATTAAGCTAACTAAACTGTTAAAAATCTAATTTAAGTTAGTCAAATAAGGACACTTGACTAACTTATCGTTAGGTTTTTACTGATATTTTGTATGGAGTGATGGCATTGATAAAAGTGAAAAAGTTGTGTGGGGAAAATAAAATAAAATATTAGTTAAGTGAGAAAATTGGAAATTGAGCTATAGTTCAGTGACCAAAATATTAGTTTAGCCATTGCTAAAATTATGTGGTCTGCAGTTGCAGCCAATGGTGCGGATGGATTGAGACCAAACTGAAAGTAGAATGGAATGACGGACTCACAACAAGAGACCAACTCATATTTTTTTTCAACATTTCTTGAAAAAAAAAAAAAAAAAAAAAAGGAAGATGTGGCTAAAAAAGTATTTTCTCGGTCTAAAATGAATATTCACAAAAAAATAAATTATTTTTGATTAAAAGCATATTTAATTATTTTTTATATTCATTGAAACGAAGATAGTATTATTTTTCCGAGAAAATATAATAAAATGTTGAGAGGTCCAGTATTTTGTACTCGTGTGTGGAACTTGATTGAGCAGTCACGAAAAGGGTGAGATTTAATCATTTAGACGCATGAAAATATGTTAATTATATTTATGCGGTGGGCCATAATATGTTACCAAAATCATCATCAATTAAACACTATTTTATTTACAAATGTTAATGACGTACCCGACAAAGAGCATGTACTAAAATGTCTAATAATTTTAATACAACACAAATTTGCATCAACCCAACCATTTAATATTATTTTTATTTGGTGATTGAGAAGAAATATCATTACAAAGTATTACTTTCTTTTTTAAATTGAGTTTTTTATTAATAAATAATATAATTTATTATAATAGTGGCAATTTAAAATGATAGAAATTACGATTGATAAGTTTTGAACTCCCGACCTCTAATATTAAAAAGGATATCAGATACTGTTTGAACAATCGAATACCACTCGAGCGATGCATTGTCGTCCATATAATATATGGTATGAGTAGGGATGGCAACGGGGCGGGTTCGGGGCGGGTTTTTCATTTCCCGAACTCGCCCCTATAGTGATATAACATTATCCGAATCCGCCCCGCCCTGTTATTTGCTTAACCCGAGCCCGCCCCGCCCCGCCCCGCCCCGATCGTTAAGTCAATTTTGCCATCCACAAAATGGGCCATTAAGAATCAGATTTTGGCTCTTATAGGGGCCATTGGTTATATACAGACTTATTATGTGTTTTGGGATGGCCCATTTTGCCATCCCAAAATGGGTCATTGGTTTCATAACAAACTAACAAACTGACTTAAGAGCCTCGGTCCAAAGCAAAATAATATTCTCGTATTAAATTTTTCGAAGTTCTAAAAATTATTTTGCTGTGGCGGAGGAATAAGTAAGGGTATTTAAGTAATTTCATACCTAATCGGGGCGGGTTCGGGGCGGGGCGGGGGTAAACCCGAACCCTATAAAAACCCGGCGGGTTTTCAAAATTGCTTCCCAAACCCGGCCTACTAGGGGCGGGTCTTTTCGGGTTCGAGGCGAGTTTCGGGTTTTTGCCATTCCTAGGTATGAGCTTGTGTTTTTGATTGATACTCTCGATTTGGATGTATTTCGATTTAAACGGTATTTTGATCCTTTCACACACATTTTATGTTTGATAAATACTCTCTCTGTCCAATACCTAGGTGCCCAGTTTGACTTTTCACGTAAATTAAGGAGAGAGTATTATATTGAAAGTGTTGTGAGTGTGAAAATAAAATAGGAGAGAGAATGAGTGGAGTGAATAATAAATTATAATGGTGTTGTGAGTATTAAAATAATGTAGGAGAGAGAATGAGTGGAGGGAATAGTAAAGATTCATTTCCATTTTAGGAAATGTGCACGTAGGTTTGGAACACCCCAAATGAAAAGTGTGCAAGTAGGTATGTGACGGAGGGAGTAGTTAATTTTGACGGTTCATATTTTGAACTTATATACTTCCTTTGTTTTCATAGTAATGTGTACATATATGTTTGACACAAGAATTAAGAAAGAAAAAAGTGAAAAATGTGATGTATTAGTAGTGCAAATAGTTGAGTAAAAGAAAGAGTGAAGTAAATGGGTTATTGTTGTGAGTATGGAAAGTGAGTTTCATTTCTATTTTGATATTTTGCTGATTAATTAACCCTTTTTTAATTTTTAAGACAATAGCAATCCGACGTACTCCCTCTATCTTATAGTAATATTTAAAAAACTTTTTTTTGATCGTCTCAAATTAATCAGCAAAATATCAAAAAGGGTTAATTACCATTTAGGGCATGAGGTTATATGGCAGTCTTCGTGGAGGGGTCTGGATTGGTTTTAATGTCAATTCAGGGCCTGTCATTAAAAAAGTTAGCCAGTTAAGGAATTTTTAACGAAATTTGTTGAAAAACTTGTTAAAGTCTCATGTGCCTCGCACATGCTTAACGAATTGGTTCAAACTGAAGTTAAATTTCATATTCAGGGAGTTAAATGTAATTTCATAAAATAAAAGGACTAAAAATATTTTTTTAAAAAATATTAAATAATCACATTTTAAAACAAAATGAATAAAAAATTATAAAAAAATATAATAAATTTTTATTTTTATATTTTTTAACACCACGCCCCACCCCGCCCCACCCACCCACCGCCAACCCCCCAACCTGTCGGGTCAAAAAAAAGTTTAAACATTTTAAATTTATTTTTAACCACCCCAGCCCCAGCCCCCCGTCGGGTCAAAAAAGAATTTAAACATTTTAAATTTTTTTAACCACCCGACCTACCCGCCCCCTGGTCAAAAAAATATTTTTTAAATTTATTTTTAATCACCCCAGTCCCACCTCTACCCCCACCCCCGCCCCACCCCCACATATACCCCCTACCCCGCCCACATATACCCCTTTACCCCTACCCCCCCGGGTCAAAAATTTTTTTAAACATTTTAAATTTATTTTAATATTTATGATATTAAAAAAAATTTATTTGAGTCGAAAGTAATATTTTGGGATAAAAAATGTAGTATTGTTTTTTGATTATTCATTTTGAGTCGTAAGTAATATTTATTTTTGAAATGAAGCTGGTCGACTCGGATAACCCGATAAATTTAAAATGTTTAAATTTTTTTGACCCGAAAGGGGGGGGTGTGTAGTTTGGTAGGGAGGTATGGGTGGGGCGGGGGTGGGGGTAGATGTGGGGTTGGGGTGATTAAAAATAAATTTAAAATGTTTAAATTTTTTTGTGACCCGACAGGGTGGGGGGTGGGTGGGCCGGGGCGGGATTGGATGGGGTGTGTTAAAAAAATATAAAAATATAATAATAATTTTTATAATTTTTTATTCATTTTGTTTTAAAATGTGATTATTTAATTTAAAAAAAAAATTATTTTTAGTCCTTTTATTTTATAAAATTACATTTAACTCCCTGAATATGAAATTTTACTTCAGTTTGGACCAATCCGTTGAATGGTCCAAACTGGCTAACTTTTTTAATGACATGCCATGAATTGACATTAAAACCAACCCAGGCCCCTCCACAAAAACTGCTATATGACCTCATACCCTAAATGGTAATTAATTCATTAAAAAATAAGAGATGAAATCTCATGTATCACATTTTGTGTTATTCGTAATAATAGTAATTCATAACTACTGTTGAATTACTTATGTTTTCTTCTGAAAAACAAAAAGTAATACTTTTATCATTCTAAATTTTACTAATTTTTATTTTTTTTGTTTTGTCTTTAAAAAGTTATTTCATTTGTAAATATAAATATAGTGTAATTTTAATAAGATAAAAGAAAACAATAACAAAGACAATAAGTTCTTAACTTAAAATAATTTGGGCTCAGCTAACCGAGCACGATTGAAAAATGATAATTTATCAAATGAGATAGTTTTTGAGAAGGGTGAGTTATTTTAGAACAAAAAATGCCTTATATTTCTAATTTTAGTTTAAGCATGTAGCTATGGGCAGGGTACGTACCACTTGTGCCTGATTTGTTTGTGTAGACAAAACACAGAAAATTATGTGATGATGAAAGAAAATACCTTTAACAAACTTTGGCCAATCCACTTTCATTATGTCTTATTTTCCATCTATTTAAGGGACCCATTCTTCTTCTTTAGAATCCCATTTGGGTCTTATTTTCTTAAATGTTTATTGTTATTAGTGTGACTCATGAATTGCCAACTTCCCACATCATTTTCATCTGTACAATCGCTACAACAATGGGTACAACTAGTGCATGCAATCATTGAGTTTAGGCTTAATTCGACTGTTAAAAGTCATTATCGTGCGCAAGTCTAACGAAAAATAAGATGCATATGTCGGGCAAAATATTTATCTAAAATACGCTTAAATAATTTCGTTAATATACACCGTCAAAAATAATACTCCCTCCGTCCCTAAATGTTTGTCACATTTCCCCTTTTTCTTTGTTCCAAAAAATTAGTCTCATTTCCAAAATTAAAGCTTCAAAATCACTAAATTTTCACAACTTGTAACATTTAGGGACGGAGTATTACATAACGGCGGTGTATATTATCAATAATTTTCAAAGCGTTCGTAAAAATAACTAAAATTAAAGCTTCAAAATCACTAAATTAAAATGTTTGAAAAGTCAAATGGGACAAACATTTAGGACGGAGTGAGTATATATTTGCTCCCCACGGCTATTTATTCTCCTTCAATTCTCCAAAGTTTCATCACATTTGAGAGAGAGAGAGAGAGAGAGAGAGAGAGGGTAAGATGGGAAATTACAGGTTTAGATTATCAGATATGATGCCAAATGCTTGGTTTTACAAGCTGAAAGACATGAACAAACCCAAAACTCAAAACACCACCAAGAAAAGACTTCCCTCTTCTACTACAACGTCCACTCACCACCACCATCAGCCCTTTCACCATTCTCAGTCAAGAAACTCTTACTATTATACCCCTAGAGTTGACCATTTTTACTATTCACCCCCAACAACAATTCCAAGACCACCCTCATCAAACACCCATTTCCCCCCTCCTCCGCAAGAACCACCAAGAAAATCCTCAAAGAGATCAAAAACCAAGAGAAAAACCATCTACAAGCCCTCTCCCAAGCACACCCTCAACTCACCTAGGACTCATCCTGAGTCAACTCAGCCCCAAGATCACTTCTTTCACTCACCTAATTCCACCGACACTTATACTTCTCCTGAGGCACCAGACCACCATGATCACTCTCCATCAACTGAGTCAACTCAGTCACTCAATGGACTCATCTCCAGGTCCAGTTCATGCAGCTGCAAAGTCAACTCTTCAACCAAAGATATCATCTTTGACATGAATGAAAAACCATCCAAGAAAGTTGACCACAAATTTGATAATCTTGACCTTCCCCCAATCCTTACAAAGTCAACATCAAAACCCAACCCTTCTCCACAATTCAGAAAAAGTTCACCAAAACTGAATGTCAGAGAAATAGTCAAAGAAAAAAACTCAACAAAGTCAACTACCCAGTCAAGAAAATCTATTTCTTACTCAACAGGGATGAAGCTGAGGTCAAACTCTCCAAGAATAGATCTGAGCAAGAAAGTCAATGTGGGCCATGGTGGCCATGGAAGGAAGAGCTTGAAGCTATCATCAGAAACACAAAGGAAAAGCTTCTCAAAGAGCATGGCAATTGTGAAGTCATCATTTGATCCTCAAAAGGACTTCAGGGAATCAATGGTGGAGATGATTGTAGAGAATAATATAAGGGCATCACAAGATTTGGAGGAGCTGCTTGCTTGTTACCTTACTTTGAATTCAGATGAGTATCATGATCTCATTGTCAAGGCTTTTGAGCAAATTTGGTTTAGTTTGCCCAGCTTTTAATCAATTTGTATTATAATATTTTATTCAGATTTTGTATTTGTATATTAACTCTGCTTAGGAAAAAAATTCTTGTTTATTAAAGGTATTAATTAATCTACTTATACTATTACAAATACTTATTTTAATTGATTTTTTTTTTTTAAAAAAGGGGTTTTTTATTAATTAATGACTTAAACCATACAAGAGTGGCAATTGAAAGTGCTATAAATTGCATTTTGTGGAATTTGAACCATGATTTCTCGTTATAAGCAGTGGCGGACGCAGAAAATTAAGGAAGGGGGGCCAAGATTCTTTGGAGCAAATGATTGAAGCAGCCCCCAAATTTTATTTTATTTTTGGCCATTTTTTCCACATGCAATACAATTTTAGTGGGACTAAAATAATCTAAACAATAAGCTAACTATATACCTTTTTTTTACATAATGCCATAAAATTACCTCTATTGCTGAATCAATCATCTGAATGCGACGATCAAACATACTAGTCATTTTGGCTTCAAAAGATTTTCAATGGAGATGTCATTTATATATTGTAAATGCTGCAACCATTCAACCTCTACTACCGGTGGTGACATTTTCGTCGTTTGTCGTTCCGTCTTGAGTCGCAGATACAATCCTTTAATTTTCTCCTTTTGCTATTCTAATTCTATTCGCCGAAGATTTATTTATATTATGTACGATACGACGTCGTTTAGTGTAAAATTAAAAAAAAAAAAAAGTCAAGCAGGGCCAACTGGCCCCCTTGCACCTACTTAGGTCCGCCCATAGTTGTAAGTGGACATCCGATGACGCTTGACATAGAACTATTTGCTATTTAAAATTGATCTTTCAGGAATCGAGAAAGTATTTTAATTGCACATCTCACTTTTCACTTTTTCACTTTAGTCAATTGTATATAAGATAAATAATTATTTTATTCTTAAATCTTTGATATAATTTGGATTTTGCATTGAGGAGTAAAATAAGTATTTAGAGAAAAAATAATCATTTAATTTACATTAGTTAGATTAAAAAAAAAGAAGGAAAATGAATAAAAATTAAATTTAGAGGATAGTAATACTGGTTCAAATCTGGACAATGTGATTAACCCATACAAGTAGCAAGGCTGCAGCTATATCTAAATGGAAAAAAGGAGACAAAATGTGCAATTATAATCTGACAAGTTCTTCTATTTGGATATAACTTCTGGTTTTTCAGCAGAGAATATACCCTATAAGGGTGGCAAGAGAAACCTTAAAAATTAACCTATGTTTCCATTGACACTTTTTTTTTTTTTACAAGCAAGGTGCAAGCATCTATTCATGTTGTACAATATCAATCCTGAAATTGCAATCTGATAAACAAAAATAAAAATCAATACAATTTACAAGACTTTATATGCCTTTTGCACGAATTATATGCAGGGGCGTATCTAGCATTAGAGGTGGCGTTATACGTGCACCCGATGAAATTTTATAACTAGTTAAAAAAAAATCCTCAACAACTAAGTTGATGCTACCACGTCAAATGGTTACACATGACCTCATTATGTAAGTTCAAATCCGCCTAAAGACTTAAACGGGCAAACGGATCGGGCCGGGTTCTCTTGCCACCCTTATAGAAAAGCTATGGAGATTTAGAGAGAGAAAGCTCAGATAATAATAGAAGAACTTACATAATGAGGTTTTCTAGGTTGCTTTTATACTTTCATACATCATGTGCAATTGTGGATGGCACATGTATCGAACACATGTCAATAATCAACAAGGGGTGTCAACCACCCCTAATGTTAGTGGAGACGCCTACTCATCATCCTGTCAAACCTCTTGTAATTGACGGTTATGGTTGAGCTCAGATGTGACAGTCTAGGTATCATTCAAAGTCACCAGTCACATAAATCGCCCATGCGACAATCAAAGGGAAAGCGGCAAACTCCGGATTGCCGCCAGCCCGACCACCCATCGAGGCGAGATTCCCGCCTCGTGACGCTGTCATTTTCAATTGCTGTTAACTTGCATATGCTTCTCGCATGACCTTATTCTCGCACGTCGGCCTTCATATGTCGCCAAATTACTTTTGACCCACTCTGATACATGTATTAAACGCTTTTGACCCATTTTCATCATATTGGGCCTCATTTACTGTTCAGGCCCAAATTCATTTTTCACAATCACATCATAAGTGAATCCCCACCCGTGACCCTTTTTATTTATTTTACATTGATAATATTACCATTTCAATATCTGTCTTAGTGGAAAGTTGGCAACTTAGTGACACGTAGGTTTTTTTTTCGAAACTTGTTAGTGAGGATGAACACACAGGTCGGCCCGATCCTGGCCGGCCCATTTAAGTCAAGCCCGCGGTACAAACGGGCTTATCCGGCCCGTCGCTTTCTTGTTCGCGGGCTAAGCCCGCTCCGGTCCGGACGTCATGGTGGAACCCGGCCCGATCCGTTTGCCCGTTTAAGTCTTTAGGCAGATTTGAACGGGCTTTTGCTTTTTTTTTTTTTATTTCAGAAAGCCAAAAACTTATAAAAAACGCGTTTTTTGTTAACTTAACAAAAAACGTGTTTTACCTCTACCTTCTCTCTCTATCCGGAATACGCAAATACCTTCTCTCTCTATCCGGAATACGCAAAGGAGCCTGCGTCTTCTTCTTCTCCGAGCCCAATCTCCATTGCCGGACCAAATCCCTCAACCAAGCCTCAGCAAATCTTCCTACGCCATCTCCGCCGCCCTCAATGCACCTATCAGAACCTCCAATCGCCCATCACCATTCTCCTTCTCCGACCCAAATCCCTCTCTCCCAAAGAACGATCATCGCAATCGACGACGAAGACGGCCCAACCTCGTAATTGGCCGGGTAAGGTGTCGAAGCCGGCTGAAGGAGTTGTGCGATTGATTTGATTGATTGGTTATGGGTGAATTAAGAACAATTGGCAGAAAATCTAAACAATTCGTATGAGATTTGTGTGAGGCGAGTTGTGCGATTGATTGATTGGTTATGGTTTGGGCCGGAGATATCATTATATTTCATTGAATGAACAGGGGAATTGATGAACGAGCTCACCTTCGAATAACTTCGACGGGGATGGAGATCTTTCTTTTTCGCCGTTTGTTTTTTGAGTCCCAGCTTATAGCGTAAAATAATGCCAGTTTTTGTTTTTTTGAGTGCCAGTTTATGTATTTAGGAGTGCCAGGGCGAAGTGGTTGCTTGGAGATTTGATGTGCCAGTTTTAGTGTATACGAATGCCAGTGTTTGTTTTTTTGAGTGCCAGTTCATGTTTTTTGGAATGCCAGTCCATGTTTTTTTGAATGTCAAAGAAAATGATTATCGCATTTTTTTGAGTGCCACAGATGTGTATTTGAGTGCCACCAGTACGTGATTTAAAATGCCACCCATGTTTTTTGAATGCCGTGCTTGTGTTTTTGAGAGCCTGGCAAAAATATTAATGTAACGAGTGCCATGTTAGTGTAACGAGTGCCGGTGTGAAGAGTGCCGGTTCATGTATATAAAAGTGCCCGTATAAAAGTGCCGGTGCGTTTAACAAAGTGCCAGCGATTACACCGGCACTTTGTTAAATTGGTAATCGGCACTTTTTTTACCGGCATTTTGTGATACATGGATCGGCACTTTATCACACCGGCAATTGCTAAAATGTACACCTGCATAAACGGGAAACCAAGTAATTACAAAAATGCCACCGTTTATTTTGAACATGGTTGCCAGTATTTACAAAATTGCCACCGCTTAATTTGAAAACACGTTTTTTCATATCTTAAGAAAAAACTAGTTTTTCATAAGACCAACTCTTTCAGAAAATGCAAAAAACTATTCAAAAACATATATTTTGCCTAAAAAATTAATAAAACAATTTACAAAAAACTATCAATAGATGGTATTATAAAAAATGTGTTTTTTCTAACATTAAGGAAAATCTATTTTTACACTGTCACTTAATAATACAGATATTGAGGGCCTGTTTGGTAAAATTGAAAATTGAGCTCTGAAAATATAGAGCTGAAATTATTAAGTTGCTGAATTTTAAGAGTTCAATTTGTTTGGTAATGGCAAACCACTTATATCTGAATTTATTTAAAGTTTAAACTTAACATTCAAAAAATTATTTGAATAATCTTAATGAGTGTATAATAAAATAAAATCTTCAACAAATACGTTCCTATTATTATAATTAGATTATATTTTATAATATTTAATATTTTTTATTAGTAATTTCTTTGACCCATAATAAAAATTTATCGTGTTAATTATTTTGATAAATTTTTCTAAACTTTGACAAAAAATGAAAAAAAAAAATTATTATGATACTCTATTAAAATATTATTAATATCAATAGTTTAATATAAATAAAATTGCATTTTATACTAGATTAAATATAATTTACATGAAAAGTTAAAATATTTCAACAAAAGAAAGTATCATTTAATATATAAATAAAATAGTTGATGGATGGATTTGAACTCATTTCATTTTTAACTTTTTCTTTCTCCCTCTTAATTGCTTAAGCTACTCATTTTTAACTTAAAATTAATAGCCTTTTTTAAGACAATCTTAATTAATTAAGTTATTGCAATTTACCTTACCAAACATACTTAACTTTTTAATCTCTTAAAGTCTTTCAAATTAAGAGCTTAATTGGGTTAGCAAACAAGCCCTGACACTGTTCACACTTCATACTGACACTTTTTTATACTAACACTTACACGTTTTTATTCTACACTGGCACTCTTTTATACTGGCACTTAATAATACATGCACTGACAATCTTCACACGGCCATTTGTTTACATTAACACTAAACTTTTTAACAGTAACACTGACACTTTTTTACACTGGCACTTAATAATACATGTAATGTCACTCTTTACACTTGCCTGACACTCTTTACACTGGCACTTTGTTACACTCTTTACACTGGCACTTTGTTATAGGGGTGTAAGTGGTTTAGCTCAAACCGCGGTTTGAGACCGAACCGAGCTAAACCGTGGGGTTTAGCTCGGTTTTTTTATTTAAGTGGTTTAGCTCGGTTTATAAAAATTACAAACCACGTGGTTCGGTTTAGCTTGCGGTTTGAGGATGCCGAGCCAAACCGAGCTAAATCGAACCGCCAAACCGAGCTATGGAGCCGAACCGTCAAACCGAACTATGAAAACGAGCTATGGAACCGAGCTATGGAACCGAGCTATGGTCCCAGCTCATGTAGGCGGCTATATTTTGTTGTCTTTCCGAGAAGCCACAAAATAAAATAGGGATTAAATTAAGAGTTTCCCTTAAATATTACTCCTTCCTCCCCTAAATGAATAACCTAATTTTATTTTACTACAGCCCCGCCTTCTTTCTTCTCTCTCTCTTTCTCTAAAATTTCTCTCATCAAACCACAAAATCATTCCTTCTTCCTCACTAAATATTGATTCCCATCCCATATACTTCCTTTTATCTAAGATTATCAAGCTCGAATCATCAATTTTGAGCAAATATTTGAAGAAATTTGAAGTTTGAAGAGTAAATGGGTTATGCGATTTGTTTCTGTTGAGCTCAAAATTGAAGGAGATTTTTTGTGGGGTTAGCTTTGCAAGGAAGGTCTCCATCTTCTCCGGTGATATTTTCACTTTCCGGTGACAAATTCCGGCCAATTTTCGGTCACTCTCCGACGAATTCTCCGCCAGCAAATTGAAATTGCTCGCACTTTCTTGGAAGCGAAATGAGGTACTAAACATCTAATCCATCTTTAATCTTGCATCATCTCTAAAAATTGTTGTTTGGTATTTTAATAATGAGGTGTTTATTTTAGTTACTTACTGTTTTATATTGATTAGTCATAAAATCAAAATGATTAAACCGCGGTCTAGACCGAGCTAAACCGAACCTTGGCGGTTTAGCTTAGCTCGGTTTGAATTTTTTTGTGGTTTAGCTCGGTTTGAAATTTCTCCAAACCGATACTAGCGGTTTAGCTCTAAAATTTCCCCAAACCGAGCTAAACCGAACCGTTTACACCCCTACTTTGTTACACTAACAATGTCACTTTTTTACACTAATACTGACACTTAATAATGCATGCACTGACACTATTTATACTGGCACTTTGTTACACTAACATTGACACTTTTTACACTGTCACTTAATAATACATGCACTGTCACTTTTTAAATTGTCAATTTGTTACTCTAACACTGGCACTAGGGGGAATCAAAACACGTTTTTTCTAATATTAAAGAAAAACGCATTTTTGTAAAATTTTGACAACTATCAAAGGCCTTAAAATATAATATAATTAAATATAGATTTATTGAATAAAGTAGTTAAAATCTAAAATATACTCTATTTAATAGTTTATTTCAAAAACGTTTATATATAAATATATTTGTTGTATAGTAATTAATATTAATTTAATTTTTTTTTTTTGAAAATTTGCATATAAGCGAGCTAGGCAGTGGCGGGCCCAAAAAGCCCAAGGGTTTGGCCTCGTCCGTGACCTATATTTCAGATCCAGCATGCCTATTTTATTCGGGTTGGGCTTGGCGGGCTGGGCGGCAGCTCATCTCAATAATTATAGGGGCCCCTGTGCGAAATGTGAATATTGGGCCCCTAATATTTAAAAAATTAATACAAAAAATAATATATATATATATATATATATATATATATATATATATATATATATATATATAAGTATTTTTTATATACAGATTAAAGTTTTACAAATTATGCAATAAAATTCAAAAATAATTTATTACATTGATCATTACTTTTCGACACAATTTTACTTTCTTTTTTTTTTAATGAGAAGCTATATACCTAATGGGTCTGGATAAAATGGGGATCCTGTGCAAATGACCCTCTTGCACCATGTAAAAGTCGGCCCTGCTGGGCGGGCGACGGATGGCGGGCTGACGGGCCGGCCCACGGACTTCGACCCGAAGTGTTCATCTTCACTTGTTAGGCCCGTATTATTATTTTCCTTTCTCTCTTCTAAAAGCCCTCTCTTCTCAAAGTTGATTTCTACCTTAAAGGACGGATATTGAATATTATATGTGCATTTCACCAATTTAAGAGTAATCTATAATTATTTTTTTGAATTAAGTTACATAATGACAAATAGATATCAAAATAAGTCGTTGTAACTTGATACACATTTTATAAATAGTTATATAAGGAATTAACGGAGTAGAAGGAACGACAAATAGACACGAAAAGAAAAATGAATTTGCAAGGAATTTATTTTTTTCAATATAATTTATCGTTATATTGGAAACATAATCATCGTATCAATATTAGATTTATTGTATTCTTGAAAATCATGTACTTATTTATTCATGCATGAAATATTTTTGAATTTGAATTACTTTTAACTAAATTTAGTATTTGATTGTGATTTATTTCCAAACTAAAAGTAGGATTTTTTTTTTTTTAGATTTAGGTATTGGATTTGAAAATAAAATTCTTTTATTTTAAATTTTTTGGAGATTCGAAAAAATTATCTGAGTTTAGGGCTTGAATTTGAAAATAAAATAAAATTGTAGTGTAAATTGTGCACCCGTGGTCAATACATCCTAAATCCGTCCCAAATATATGAATTGCTTCTTTGATCGAACAAGTACAACTAAACAATATTTAAGGATATTATTCTATTTGATTTTAATGATGCCAAAAACGTTTGAATCAACTCAAATCAAGCGGTAGATTGTATTCTTTATGTTTAAATAGCCTGAAAAAGATTAACAAACATGTAAACTAAGCCGAGGCTTTACCGGCGAACGCCCTACCGTGTGAGAGTAAGTATTTGTGTTGTATAGAGAGCAAATCAATTGAAAATTAGAATTTAGGGTCAATAGAATGCGTGTGTAAAACATACCAGAATTGTGTGAATTATGTCTTGTATTTATAGGTGTATGATATAGAGTCCATCCATGTTGGAGTAGGATTATATAAGCTTTCTGTACATATGCCTAGAAGACTTGTTACTCGGCATATGACGTTGGTTGACATGTGTTAATGCCGAGTATGAGGTAAGCAAGGGTAAGGAAGCTCATTCCCCTTGCATTGATATTTACCGAGGAGGCTCTGGTCGTCATTTGATGGTGCATTGGTCGGCTTTTGTTGATGCCTTGTCGGCATAGTATATCGTTGTTGCCTTAGTCATATTATTCACTCTGCTATAACTAGTTCGACATAGTGGAAAATGACGAGGAGGCCAGAAGAGCATAGGTACGGAAGCCCATTCCATATGTCGTGTTTGGGACTTGTATGGATTTTACTTTGGGCCCCAATCCATTGGGCCCCATTCCATTGGGCCCCAATCCATTGGGCCCCATTCCATTGGGCCTTGCCTGGTTTACGACCCAAGGTTGTACTCGATTTTATAACGTTCAGTGGTCCCCGACTTCCTAGCTCGGCTTTACCGAGGAGGAAGCTGTGCTCATCCTCGGCTTAAACGAATACGAAAGGGTTATCTCAAATTACGAGGCGTCAATCATTTATACGCCGGTTATTTGGACATTGATGGGCTCTGATATCGATGAAGAGACACTCCTTTTCGGAACACGCTAGAACATTTAATTTGGAGAGGGAGACGGCGCCTTGACCCATTTTTTCGACCCATACCTGTTTGGATCTGGGTATAAAAGCCAAATCCATTTCCTTTTTCACTCTTTTATCACTTTTTACATTTGAGAAGTACCCATAAGCTTCATAAACTGCAAGGCTTGTTCTTGAGTTTGATCTTGTTTTCTTGGATTTGTGCTTGATTTGCTCCGTACTTTTCTTCATGAAAACGTTGAATCAGGTATAAATCTTCTCCTTTCTTGTTGATTTTCTTCACTTTTCTGGGTTACTGTTTTTGGTGGGTTCATTCATATCGCCATTGTTGTTCTTTTCTTGAAGCTTTTCTTGAGCCATTTTCTTGTGATTTTCCCCATTTATAGCCATGGCAAGAACATGCAGAAGTAATCCCCATGCGTTATACTGCTATCACACACAAAACCTTATATTTTACCAAAATTTTGATGGTTTGTGGATGATGTTGAGTTTGAATGAGATAGGGGAAATTCTGATGAGGTACCAAAGCCCTAGGACTGACGTCGGTTATCCTAGTCGGTTTAGGATTGACCGACTTAGCATAGATTCCCCCAACATCGTGGTGTTTCAAGGTTGGACCGAGATACTCAATCAAATCAATTTATATTACTTGAAGTTCAACCAAATTGAGCTTTCTTTATTGGGTAAGAATCCCTCCTCGACATTTACTAAATTGAACGGGGATGGATACTTCCTCGTCCTCGTCATTGTTAATGCCTTGACCAAGATCTGATCCTCTTTTGTTTGTTGTGCAGATATGTATGGGAGAGGAAGTGTAGTTGCTTGTCCTAAATCAGGTCCCTCTACCTCTGGGAAGATAGTAGATGCGTTTGCCGAGGGAGCTCGTGCTGGGGGGCCGTGCAAGAGGCCGTGGTAGGTCCAACCGTGGTAGATCTAACACCCCTAGGCCTAGATCTTCTAAGGCTGGGGAGCCAGTGATTGATGAACTGCATACTAAGTATGGAGTGTCGAGGGAGGAATACTGACTTATATACCTCCCCAGTGCACATGTTCATGATAAGGAAGCCCTGAATGACTTTTTATACAGTCTAAACTATGTCCATTTTTTCATAAACAATTCCAGCCGGGCCTTTGTCTCCCCCTCGATCCATTTATCTGTGAATTTCTTGAGTACATGCAGCCGTCCTGGCTATGATAGGTGCAAATGTCGTGAGATTACTCACTGGCTTTATCGTACTTTGCCGTAGTCTAGGTTTTGAACCTTGCCAGTCGGCTTTCACCACTTTTTCACCGTGAGTTATAAGGAAGACACTAGGGTGTTAGTGGTGAGGAGTGATCCCAACCAACCAAAGCTAATATACCAAATGTATAGAAAGGTATATGGGTGGAATAAACACGTTATCAGGGTAGAAAGCCGACTAAGCTGGGAGTTTGCTGCCCCTTCCAAGTTCCCCGGTGTGCCCGAGCAGGTGTGGAGGCCTAAGTGGTGTAATCGCCTTATAGAGAGGTTGAAACAATTTTCCCAGGTGGGGACTCTATGTTGGTCAAGTTTGGAGACCGACCAGAGATATTATGCGCAGGCCGGTATTATGCCTGGACCCTTGAACGGTTTGGTGCCCCTCATCCCCGTTGTAAGAGGAAATAGATTTCTAGACTGAAGGGTGCACCCCGGTATTGCTTTACACGATGAGTGTGATATCTGCAAGTTGTACGAGAATCGGTATTAACCGTGGATGACTTGCCCGACTGTTAATTTCTTCCTTCACGTCTTTTCATACTTGTGCGTTTTTACTTGTTGTTTTATCCCTCGTCGTCTTTTCACTAACTTGCCTTCCTCGTCTTTCACAGATTTAACCGAGGAACAAATCAAGAAGATGGAAGAGGAAATTTTGGATCCCCTGGCCCTAATGAAGTTGTAGAGGAGGACTTCCAGGTCCTCAGCTAAAAATAAAAGACGAGATGACGCCATCGCTCGTCAAGATATTTTGACCACTAAGGAGGCTAGTGCTCATCCCTTGAAGCCGGTGGGGGGTGCTAGTTCCTCCATCGATGAAGAGAATGAAGGGCAAGAGGCCCATGTCTAAGGGTGACAAACCACCCAGGTCATAGCCCCTGAAACCGAGGAGGCCATAAGGCAGGCCGGTCTTAGTGAACAGAGGAATCAGAGGCCGCCTAGAGAACTCCTGGCCAGAAAAGGCCAAGGATTGAGACTGTACAAGAGGAGCCCTCCTCGAAAAGGGTTGCTGCTGATTCCTCCTCCGATGAAGTGACTGCTCGGCATGTAAAGACGTATGCTGAAGTCGAGGAGGTATCCAAGGAGTTAACAGTTTATCCCACCATCAAGGGTCTTGATGTGTTGGCCAGAAAGGGCCCAAAGCTCAGGCTAGGTCGGCCAGTCGTCCATCGGGCCATGGATGAGGACCTGCTCGATCATTTTAAAGATACTAAGCCGAGCTGGGAGCACTTGGTCAACAGAAAGGGCCTTATCCTCAGTGAAGTATGCCTACTCGTCATTTGCCTTTTTCCTTCCTCGTCTTCTTTATACTTGTGATATTTTGTACTGATAAGTTTCTTTATTTGTGTATCTTGCAACTGTTAGTGCCTATAAGGCCATCAGGAGCAGAGCTGCCGATGAACTTGAATAGAAGCTTGATCGGCAGATCGAGAAGAACAAAGTCGATCTGACTAAAGTCGTGAAGCTTCTGAAGTCGCTGAGGAAAGAGGTCGAGGACCAGAAGATGGCTAAGGGATAGGCCGAGGAGGCTAAGAGGGTGGCCCAAGAGGAAAGGTCTAGGGCCGAGGAAGAGGCAAAAGCCTCTAAGGAAGAGCTGAAACAAAGGCAGGCCGATGAGGCTTCATTCAGATACTAGCAACTGGAGTCAAGTATTCCTTCAAAGGAAGCTGCTGCAGTTGCTCGGTATAAGTCTAGCCCGACCTTCAGGCAAGCCCTAGCTGAGAAAACCACCACTATGTATTCTGACGGCTACCTTCATTTGGCTAGAAGTGCCAAGGTGGACCCATCTTTGAACGTCGACCTGGGGATGCTAGCTCGACTGATTTGCTAAAACTCCTATGATGAAGCTGCCAGGTCTGGTCATGCCCTCGTGCCCTACTCCAAAAATTCCTTGAAGGTTATAGCTTCCCTTGATGCCCGCGAAGGACGTCCCGTTTGGGTTTCTTCCCCCTGTTGATCCCCAGAACATCAACGTTTTAATCGAGAAGATCCAGGAGGAGGAGGCTTCTGATGACGAGGGAGATGATGGAGAGGAGGGGCAAGCCGAGCATGTCACCATCCTAGAAGTTGAAACTGAGTAAGAAGATCTGTTTAGGGATGGGGATCAGCCTTGATCGCTTTATTTTTTTGTTGATGTAATCGTTTGAACAATTCTTCCATGCACTTTGAATCTTTGATCAATACAATGCTTTTGTTTCAATTCTTGTCTCTTTCATTATTGCTTCAATTTGAAATGCTTTACATTGATTGCTAGTATGTTGAATATTTGTTGCATTTTTGTCTAAGTATCCAACTTTTGTATGTCGAGGAAGGGTTTCTCGGCATTTGCACTTTTTAGGAATTGGCTCCTTTAGGACGAGGAGGGTCTTTCAGCCTAACACTTAGTTTTTTTGTTTTTTTTTGGGATTATCCATTAAGCCGAGGAGGTTCGTTCGACCTAACACTTGGATAAATTTTAAGAGTCTATCCATTAAGCCGAGGAAGGTCGTTCGACCTAACACTTAGATAAATTTTAGGAGTTCATCCTCTTTTGCCGAGGAAGGTCGTTCGACATAAGACTTAGATAATTTTTGGGTCTTTGTCCCTTATAATGAGGAAGGTCGTTCGGCATAATACTTTATTTTTGGGAATTTATCCCTATATGCCGAGGAGGTCGTTCGATCATAATACTTTGTTTTTGGGAATTTATCCCTTTATGCCGAGGAGGTCGTTCAATATAAGACTTAGACACTTTTGCCTAAGGTGAGAGTAGTAGGCTACTCGTATTTTTGAGCTTGTCTTGCTAGTCATTTTCTTATTGATGAAAACTGAAATTATATTGAATGAAACTGATTACATCAAACTGCAATCCTATTCTATTAAAAATGAGGAAAAATACTTAACAAAGACTAATCTGATAAATCAAAAGACAAGCTACAAACTAGTGATACTATTTCTGTAGATGATCAGAGTGTTATGGATGCTTTAGCTCTTGCCTATCTGGGGTATTCATTCTTTAGGTTCATTCTCTAATGACTTGAGTGATGATGTATGGGCTTTCCCAGTTTGGGGAGATCTTGTTTTGTTCTACTTTTCTACATGTAGCTTCAATCTTTCTAAGTACCCAGTCTACGACTTGGAATACTCTTTTGTTGACTCTCTTGTCGTGGTAGGCTTTAGTTCTTTGCTTGTAGTTTACTATCCTCATATGAGCAGCTAGTCTTTTCTCATATACTAGGTATAGGTCTAGCAACCTATTAACCCTGTTGACTTGTTCATCGTAATTTGAATTTCTTGTTGTAGGGATAGCCATCTCAGCTGGTGCCATAACCTCATATCCAAAGGTCAGTGCAAATGGGGTTTCCCTGGTTGGCCCCTGGGTGGTTGTGCGAACTGCCCATAAGGCTAAGGGATGTTCGTCCAACCATCTACCACCACTTCCTTCTAGGTTCTTGGTTAGGGTTGTTAGCACAAACATGTTGGCTGCTTCTTCCTTTTCGTTACATTGAGGTCTGCTCACTGATATCTTGATATGTCTGACTCCTAGTCTGTTCAATTCTGCTGTAAAAGCCTTGGAGAACTGGAGATCGTGATCTGAGATGATAGTATGTGGAACCCCGAATCGACACCATATAAAGTTATGGACAAAGTTGATTGTGTTTTCCTCTGTGATTTTGGCTAAGGCTTTTGCTTCTATCCACTTGGAGAAGTAGTCGACCGCCACAATCACATACTTGCAATTACTCGGGGGGGGGGGGGGGATGGTCCAATGATGTCGATTCCCCACATGTTATGAGTGTCTATTCCACTGATGGGAGTCTGGGAATATCAACATATCTCTGGCACTTGTCACACTTTCTTACGTAGGTTTGTGCGTCATCTCTTATGTTTGGCCATTAATAACCTAGCGTGATGATTTTATCAGCTAAGGTTCTGGCCCCCGGGTGACCGCCACAGATGCCGTCGTGGACTTACGCCAAGAGATTTTATGTTTCATTTGGGTCAACACATCTTAGCAGGGGCTTTGTGAATGATCTCCTGTAAAGTATCCCGTTCCACACTGTGAACCTCACTGGCTTCTTCTTGATGAACCTAGCACATGCTTCGTCATCTGGTAGTTGGTCCCTTTCAATATAGTCCATGTATTCATCTATCCAGCACTTCTCCTCCCCGTTTAGGAGCAACACTCGTAGTCTTTCTTAGGCAGGTTCTTCGGTGAAGACTATGAGTGGTTTAGAATCAGGATCTGCCACGTTAATAGTTTCCAGTTTAGAAAGAACATCTGTCACTTGGTTATCTTCTCAGCCTATCTGATTTATTTCAAAAAAATCCAGCTTTCTCGTCATGCGTAGGACGAGGTCTTTATATTTTGTAAGCACTGGGTGCTGAGTGTTCAATTCCCTTTTATCTGTTTGACTACGAGCTGGGAGTCACAGAAGGCTGCGATTTTTGTTGCTCCATAGAAGGATGCCAACTCTATGCCACATATCACAGCCTCGTACTCCGCTTGTGTAACGCCCCGAGCCCGAAGACCGGGTCGGAACGCTATCAGATTTGACGGACTATCCCCACAAACCACCACAAGTCTTTCCAGTACGTGTTTTCCTCACTTACGTGCTCACTGAGAAACTTCCCAGTGGGTCACCCATCCTAGAATTTCCCCAGGTCAAGCACGCTTAACCTTGGAGTCCTTATAGGATGAGCTTCCGAAAAGAAGATGCATCTTGGTGATATGAGTAGCACTAATCAAATCATATCAAACGTATCAGGCACACACATTTTTGGGTTTGTAACGCCCCGAGCCCGAAGATCGGGTCGGACGCTATCGATTTGACGTACTAGCCCCATAAACCACCACAAGTCTTTCCAAAGACGCTGTTGTCCTCACTTACATGCTCACCGAGAAATTTCCCGCCGGGTCACCCATCCTGCATTTCCCTGTGTCAAGCACGCTTAACCTTGGAGTTCTTATAGGATGAGCTTCCGAAAAGAAGATGCATCTTGGTGATATGAGTAGCACTAATCAAATCATATCAAACATATCAGGCACACACATTTTTGGGGTGCCACAATCTCCCCCACTTAGGATCCTTGCCGTCCCCGGCAAGGCCTACTTGAAAACCCCGGGCGGTGTGGATCCAAGAGGGGCTCGTACGGATTCAAGAGGTGACTCCCACCGACTCTCGGTGTGCACTTTGTTCCGCACGGACTTTGCTCCACACTTCCGGCCGGGTCCGCTCGATACCATTTGTAACGCCCGAGCCCGAAGATCGGGTCGAACGCTATCGATTTGACGGACTATCCCCACAAACCACCACAAGTCTTTCCAAAGACGCTGTTGTCCTCACTTACGTGCTCACCGAGAAACTTCCCGGTGGGTCACCCATCCTAGAATTTCCCTGTGTCAAGCACGCTTAACCTTGGAGTCCTTATAGGATGAGCTTCCGAAAAGAAGATGCATCTTGGTGATATGAGTAGCACTAATCAAATCATATCAAACATATCGTGCACACACATTTTTGGGGGCGCCACAATCTCCCCACTTAGGATCCTTGCCGTCCCCGTGAGGCCTACTTGGAAACCCCGGGCGGTGTGGATCCAAGAGGGGCTCGTACGGATTCAAGAGGTGACTCCCACCGACTCCCGGTGTGCACTTTGTTCCGCACAAAGACTTTGCTCCACACTTCCGGCCGGTCCTCGCTTCCGATACCATTTGTAACGCCCCGAGCCCGAAGATCGGGTCGGAACGCTATCAGATTTGACGTACTAGCCCCACAAACCACCACAAGTCTTTCCAGCACGTGTTGTCCTCACTTACATGCTCACTGAGAAACTTCCCAGTGGGTCACCCATCCTGCATTTCCCCAGGTCAAGCACGCTTAACCTTGGAGTTCTTATAGGATGAGCTTCCGAAAAGAAGATGCATCTTGGTGATATGAGTAGCACTAATCAAATCATATCAAACATATCAGGCACACACATTTTTGGGGGCGCCACAACTTGATTGTTGGAAGCAGGAAACCTGAATCTGATAATGTCCTGTATGGTGTGTTCCCCATCGGGACTCGCTAGTACAACACCGGCTCTAATTCTCTCTTTAGTAGCTGACTTATCTATGTATACGACCCAGCAGTCAGGTGGAAGCTCGATGGTCGGTTCTTCCCCTACAGGTTTTTTGCACTTACTGGAGGTGGGGTCGTGCTCACCTGTGAAAGCGGTTTCAAATTTAGTGAGTTTGACATACTAGTTAAGCAGACGTCCTGAGCAGTACAATTTATGCAAGATATTCTTGAGGGACGCATTAGTATACACAATTATGGGGTATGCAAAAAGTATGCTCGTAGTTTTCTTGCTGATATGACCAAGGCGTAAGCCATTTTTTCGGCGTTGAAGTATCTGCTCTCCACATCTAATAATGCCTTGCTGACATAGTAGATGAGTTTTTGAGTGGTACCTTCATTTTGAACTAATACCCAGCTATAGCGTGGTCTGTGGCAGCTAGGAAGACGTATAGCATTTCTCCTACAACATGGCTGCTTAACAAAGGAGGGGATCCCAATTACTCCTTCAACTGTTTGAATGATTCTGAGCATTCAGATGTCCAGGAGAAGCTTTTGGTCCCCTTCAGAACTTTGAAGAAAGACAATGCTTTTACCGCAGACATTGCAATGAACCTTCCAAGGGCTGTTATTCTTCCATTCAACTTTTGAACTTCCTTGATGTTTGTAGACTCTTTCATGTCGATCAAGGCTTTGATTTTCTCCGGATTCGCCTCGATCCCTCTCTGTGATACCATAAAACCTAGTAAATTTCCGGCTGTCACCCCGAACACACATTTACTTGGATTCAACTTCATGCTGTTTGCTTGTAGGTTGCCAAAGGTCTTTTTCAGGTCTGGGGCGTGACTGCAGTCCTAGTCTTAATGACAATGTCATTAATGTAGGCTTTCATGTTACGGCATATCTGCTCCCTAAATACTTTGTTAACCATGCGTTGGTAGGTTGCGCCAACATTTTTGAGCCCAAAGGGCATCATGGTATATCAATAAATTCCTCCAGTCGCTTGGAAGGTTGTCTTCTCAATATCTTCCTCGACCATTTTCCGCTGGACGTTGATGGAACCAAACTAATGATGCCAAAAACGTTCGGATCAACCCAAATCCAACGGTAGCTTGTATCCTATATGTTTGAATAGCCTAAGAAGATGAACAAACACGTAAACTAAGTCGATGTTTCACCGGCGAAGGCCCTCCGGCGTGATATTAAGTATTTGTGTTGTATAGAGAGCAAATCAATTGACAAAAGTTTAAGGTCAAGAGAATGCGTGTGTAAAACGTACCAGAATTGTGTGAATTATGGCTTGTATTTATAGGTGTATGATATAGAGTCATTCTTTGGATAGGAAGTTGTGTGAGATGAGGATTATAATCCTAGTTGGATTATAACTTCCCAATTTGAGATAATATCTCTAACATAGTGTAGTAAGAGTCGTGAGTATAAAAAGTGAAGTATGAGAAAGCAAGTGGGATAAGAAATAATTAGTATATAGTCATTGTAAATACGATAAGTGAGTCCAATAAATAAAAAGAAATAATAAAAAATTTTCCATTTTGAAACTAAGTCTTTTCAAATGGGACAGCCATAATGAAATTTTGTTTCTTTTCGAATGGGGCGAAAGAGTAGTTTATAGTGAGACTGACTTATAATTAAAATGTGTAATTTGTAATAGAACGAAAAGAATATACTCCCTCCGTTACATATGAGTGAAAACTGCTCAAAATGACAAAGTTTTTTATACTATTTATCACATTCATTCTCTCTTATATTTTACTTTTATATTCACAATACCAATCAACTTAATATTTCTCTCACTCATTCTCTCTAATATTTTATTTTCCATACCCACAAAATCTCCTCTCATTAATTCTCTATTATACTTTTTCTTGATTCTTTTTCTTGTTGGTTTTGGTAAACGAACCTATATAAATAAATCTAGTCCGTTCTAAACCTTTTGTTCTCCATTCACGTAAAACAGAGGGAGTATATTTTGACGCACAGAAGTGTCTAAGAGATAAATCTTAGGGAGAGAAAGCCTTTCCTCTAACTTTTGAGGGGGATCGAATCCATGACCTCCAGGTTGAAAGCCATGAGCTCTAGCAAGCAGGTCAAATCCCCATGTGCTTATTCTTAACTTTGTTGTGATTATTGTTTGGTTTGCATGGCTCTATACCGGCCATAGGGACAACTAGTTAGAGATAAGGGCAATAAGCAACAGTAGAATGCAAAGCAGGTCTTTTTGAGTTTGCATTCTTGTCTAAAGTCAAGGGTTGTTTTGTAATTTGCGTAAAGTTAAAGTAACTTTAGATTATGGCTTGTACAACTTTGATCCATTGAGGGGTCATTTTCTTTTTTGGGAACATTTTTTATTGTTTTATTTTTTTGGTTTACAAATGAGGGCTCATGTTCTCCATATGCATATACTCCCTCCATCCCATCTCACTCAGGAATTTTTAAAATGGCACAGGGATTAAGGAAAAGGTAAATGTTGTGAGTGTAATTTAAAAATAGGAGAGAGAATGAGTGGAGGGAATAGTAAATTATAATGGTGTTGTGAGTATTAAAATAATGTAGGAGAGAGAATGAGTGGAGAGAATAGTGATTTAAGGTTTTCATTTTGGGAATTCTTAAGTGAAGTGGGACGCCCAAAATAAAAAGTTTTCTTAAGTGAGGTGAGACGGAGGGAGTATATGTTACTCATCAATCCAACTTTAAGGGGAGGTGATAGAAAAATCAGATATTTTTGTGTGTGATATTTGATTTTTTAGCCCTTCAGTGATATACGAGTGTTGTTAGCTCGAACTGCAACGATCGATTTACTGTCATAATTTTACATTTTATTTTTTGCCAATAATCATCAATAAGAATTGCATATACATTATATAGCACTAAATGACTCAAATACATTTCATTTGTCAAATTAGGGAAAGGTTATACTTAAACTTGCCATACGTACAAATGTATACTTGTATGACAAGTTTAAGTGTTGAATTGTAAAGTATTGGGTTTGGTGCCATTTAATTTGTATACGCCTAAATTAGGATATTAAACAAACAAAATTCGAAATTGCTGAAACATTTGTTGGAGTGGTCGCGCGTACCTAAGGGCGCAGTCGCGCTATGTTTCTGTCAAAACCGAGCGATCGTGCTCTTCGAAGCGATTGGTCGCGCTCCAAAGGGAGGCGATCACGCGGTAGGCCGGATCTGGGCTTTTGAGCGGCTAATCTGGATCAGGATTGTAAAACCCTACAGGGTTTGGAGTAGACATATAAATAGAGTCTACCCTCAACCATATTTGTAGTATTGTTGCTCATTTGTTTTTCTCCCTCTGCCCGTGTACGTAGCAATGTTGGTGAACCACGTATATCTGTGTGTTGTGTGATTGTTGCTTGTTTTCTATCTTCTAAATAGACTATATTCTAACATAAAGTATGAAAAAAAAAAATAAGTGGAATTTATCATTATATAAAGAGTGTGTCTTATGGATATGGATGCAGTGACATTTTGTAAATAACTGAAATTTCGAACGCACTGCAACATCGATTACAATTTACAATGAGTGCCAACATATGTATCTGAATGAACGGCCTCCGAAGAAATCAAGAAAGATAGTTTGTTTATCTCTTGAATTTTGAAAAAGTTTGGGAGTCGCCACGTCGTTTTTAAAGGAAAACATTGAGAAACCTATTTTTAAAGAGATTTTGAGTTCGGGGGTCTGATTACGTGTTGGGAAGAACTTGAGAGTTCACCCAACACGCCTCTTTCGAGACTTTCAATCAAACTTTAGACAGTTATAATCATTCAAAATGTGTGTGCAATATGTGTCAATAAGCAAGGCATGCAAATTTGGAATTTCATTGATAGTTTAGAGACTGGATACAACTTGTGAGCCATGATAGGGGGCCACACCCTCTACATATGAAGACTTGTATTACAAGGCAGAAGGCTGAGACAGTCTGCTCAGGAAGCTCTGATGTCGTCCGATACAGGACTTCCCATGAAGGGGATGTCGGACGACATAAGGCCTCATGGTCAGATTGTCCCTTACAACAATAAGGCTGCTCTGGATTTGGAACCACATTATTTTAAATAAGAAAAGACACTATTTAGGGTCTAAGTTCAGTTTGGGATTGATTAGAGTGAACAAAGTCAAGATTGACTTTTAATGATACGGATGTCATATGACATAGAACATCCGAAGTTGTCTATCTCACATGGCAAACCGCCTCCATCAATGGATCGCACCCAAACAGGCCTTAGACACTCCAAATAGTGGCTAATGAGCCAAAACTACTTAGGCAAGCTTTGAGTTACAAAGGGGGGTCAATCCTGATAGATCTGAAGTCCAAGAAAAGCTTTAAAGCCTTCTAGGAACTCTATGTCGTATGACACAGGACCTCTTGAGAGTCCTGTGTCGTCCGACATAGGCAGCCTATTTCAGTGCCCTTCAGTCTGGTTGATTTCCCTTTGTTCCCAAAGAAAACCAAGTTATATTTATTAACTGAAAGCAGCGAAAAAGTATTATTACGTGAGTATTATGGGAGGATCACATGGCTTTAATGGCCAAATGTGATGAATCACATATCTATGACCATTTTTGTGTAGCCATCACCTCCTAACTCAATGGAAACTAATAAAGATTCAAACTTTAGTGGTGCTAATGTCACCAAATGTTCAGATCTGAGGTGGGGAGAAGTGAATACGGAAGATTCACCTCTCCACCACCTTTATCATGCAAAACCCCGAATATTTCACATAATAAGTAAGCATGCAAGATGATATAGATGTATGCAAGAGTTAATCAGAGAGAGAGAGGGTTTAGTGGCTACCTATTGTAGTCCACAAGGTAAGAACACCAATAGTATGGTGCTTACCCCTTCAACACACTAACAAGGAAGGTTTTCTTTGGATCTTGGCTTGGGTATGTGTGTGTATGAGGAGGGAGGTGAGTATGTGTATGAGAGAGAGAGAATGAGACTCTATTTTGACAGAGTTTCCTCCCTTACTAAGATCCTCCCAGCCAGTCCCCTCCAGAGTCCCCTAAAATGATCAGCCATGCCTTGTATTTATAGGCAGGCTGATGGAACGTCCTTTGTCGTCTGACAGAGGGAGTTAAACCGCCTTTGTGTCGTCCTGTGTCGGACGACAGCGTACAGCTTTATGGCACAGTTGGGCCGAATGGATGGCACGCCCAATGGGTTGAGTGGGCAATTGGATAATTGGACTCAAATTGCATTTTAGCAAGTATATGAGCCCAAAAATCAAGGAAAGTGGACCCAAAACATGAGTTCGGGTCGGGGTACTCACAGAGCCCCTCGGCGACGTCACTTCCACGGGAAGTGGGGTCGTCGACACAATGAGAATCCCGAGCCGGACACGAACGGCAGGAAAAAAGATGACCAAGATGGTCGAGTGGCTGGACCTTTTGTGGAAAGGATTCCTACGTATCCCGTGGGGGAATCAAGCCAAATCGTAGTTCAGAAAAGATGAACGTTTGCGTCCCGGGGAAAATCGACCATGATGGTCATGCGTCTGGACCTTTTATGAAAAGGATTCCTACGTATCCTGTGGGGGAATCAAGCCGAATCGTAGTTCGTCAAAAAGGGTGGCGCCAACGAGAGTCCACGGGCTTTGTACCCAAGGTTTGACTATTTCGATGGGGAGTCACCCGAGATTGACTGTTCCAAGGGGAGTCACCCCGAATTTGACTGTTTTTCTTTGGGAAGTCACCCGCGAGTTTGACTGTTTTTCTTTGGGAAGTCACCCGCGAATTTGACTATTTTTCTTTTGGAAGTCACCCGTGAATTTGACTGTTTCGATGGGAAGTCACCCGAAGATTTGACTGTGTGGGAGTCACCCGAGAGATTGACTGTGTGGGAGTCACCCGAGAGATTGACTGTGTGGGAGTCACCCGAGAGGTTGACTGTGTGGGAGTCACCCGAGAGGTTGACTGTGTGGGAGTCACCCGAGAGGTTGACTGTGTGGGAGTCACCCGATAGGTTGACTGTGTGGGAGTCACCCGAGAGATTGACACCTGAGAGGTTGACTGTGTGGTAGTCACCCGAGAGATTGACTGTGTGGGAGTTACCCGAGAGATTGTCTATGTAGGAGTCACCCGAGATGTTGACTGTGTGGGAGTCACCCGAGAGGTTGACTGTGTGGGAGTCACCCGAAAGATTGACTGTGTGGGAGTCACCCGAAAGATTGACTGTGTGGGAGTCACCCGAGAGGTTGACTGTGTGGGTGTCACCCGAGAGATTGAGTCACCCGAGAGATTGACTGTGTGGGAGTCACCCGAGAGGTTGACTGTGTGGGAGTCACCCGAGAGGTTGACTGTGTGGGAGTCACCCGAAAGATTGACTGTGTGGGAGTCACCCGAAAGATTGACTGTGTGGGAGTCACCCGAGAGGTTGTATTGATGCGAGATAAACTCAAAGGAGATGAAATGACTTTATCTGAGAAAGTAATGAGGATTTGCAGGTGAATGAGATATGCTTTCATACCTGTGTTGTGCTTACCTGCAAGGGTTGTGCGCAAGAAGATCACTTGAAGTGATTGGCTGGCTTTGAAAACATTTGTCGGGTAGAACACGAACTTTGCTGTTGATATTACCGTTGCAAGACGGGTATTGCTGATGATTCGCCATTGCGAGACGGGCTGTGGAGGACTTGCCCATTGCTAGACTGGCTGTTGATGAACATTGTCGTTGCAAGAAGGACTTCTGACGATGATTTGCCACTTCAAGGCGGACTTTTGATTCATTTGTTATTGTAAGACGGGCCTTTGATGATGATGGTGAGGATGATCCTTTCCAGCCCTCGCTTGTCGCAGTACCCCGGTGGCACGGACATTGCGGCGAGCCCCAGTCTTGGGCCCTAGATGAGGAGGATGATGACTCTGATGGCGAGATCCGTGAGGAGCAGGAGGGCAATGGCGATGGCCAGGAACAGAGTGGCTCTGAAGAGCAGGGAGGCGACGACTCAGAGTCGGATTGATTGCGGTGGCCCCCTTTTGCCATGCTTTAGGACTCTTAGAGAGAGAGAGAAGGAAAAATGCATGTACTATATCTATTGCTTCTCACTTTGTAAAATAAAATTTTTGGTATTTTGCAACTAATGCATTCTATTGATAACATCTAAATTTATTTGTTTATATGCATTAGTCCGTCCCAAGAAATGGAAACAAAGAATGGCATTTTTTGGGGGTTGGTAATGTATTGGGTGCAAAGTGTGCCAAATCCTCTCCCATGCGCCTGGTGAGTAGTGGGAATGGATATATACTGTCTTGGGCTGCTTTGGACAGGTTTTGAGCAAGTATCAGATCGCCGATGGAATGCTGCAGATGCAGCCAGTGCTGACGTCTGGTGGATGGTCACATTAAAGGACCTTCTTGGATAGCAAGCCCCAGGACAGATCCGCAAAAAAGGCAACTTCCTGCAGTCACAGCAGCCCCAGAACCGACCTTTAACACTAAAAATAGCCTCAAGACTCGGCATTTGGCCCAAAATGGAACGTTGTGATGAGAGGTCCAATGCAGCCCCATTACAGACAGAATCATCATGTGGCCAAGGAGGCGCCCATCTTTCAGACCTCAGTCGATTAGTCACTGGACAAGACTCGGAAATGTATACGTGCAGGGGCACATTTTTTGAGGGTGGGAATAGATCCCGATTCTGTGACACACTCGCTTTTAGGTTTGACTCTTTTGAGAGAGTATAAACATTGCAAGATGTGGAAAAGTGTATGGAAGCCCCTGCTGACAGAAAGACAGTGTTTGGCTCTATTTCCCTATGATGGAGAGAGAGAAGACTTGTCGAGACACTCGAAAACTTGTCTTATTCATGATGATCACAAGGCTGCTTAAAACCCTTTATTGATGTTCGGGTTATTCAACCATCAAGTCTGATATGAACGAATATTTTGATTAATCACCAGGAGAAAACCAACTGATATTGAGAATCGAACTCGGAAGGATGGAAAGTGTATAGAAACGGTCCTTGATGAGACCGGATTTTCTGAGATTTGTTTGTGATTTAGACCGGACCAATTATGGTTGCCTACGTTCCCCTCCTGACGAGGAGCTCAGGTCGCCGTAGTTCGGGCGAGTCCCGATTGAAAAGAGAACGAATGTTGAAATTCGAAGATCTGGACCTTTGAGGATTTTGAGAATTTGGAGAGTTGAAAAAACATGTCCTCCTAGAGTGTCGATGACAGAGACGGATGTGAAGCCCCAGTGGGACATCCACGGCAAGTGTTTGGGGAATAGAAATGAAATATGCTCACATGAAGTGTCAAATGAATGGATTGAATTTGCACAATCTTAGATTGATGATCTTTTGAGCCGAGATGGATTTGGCTCTGATTTAAACAAGCAATGAAGCATTAACTTGATTTAGATCTCGAAGATATTAGAATGAAATTACTATCCGGTAGGAACTGTAGCTGGGTTTTCGGGCTTCGATCGGCCATCGAGTAATTTTGGAAGTGGATGACCTCTTAAGATCAGAGGTCGGCTGGACCTTTTACTGACTATACCTCTAAAGATGAGAGGTTGGCTTGCAGAGATGTGTTTGGGAAATCTACGACGAGGAAGATTGATTTTAAATTTTGAATCTGGCCAAAGGCAAGGGTAATGGTAAAGGGAATATCCTCTAAAATAGAGAGGATGGCTTGGGATTGGTTAAGGAAATGGAAAATATCCTCTAAAATCGAGAGGATGGAGGGAATTGGTTGGAAGGTGTTGGTGAGAGGAAGTCCAAGCTATTGATAACTTTTGCGAACTTGCGAGAATTCGGGCTCCTTTTTTGAACTTTGGAGAGCTTCTTGAGAAGTCAGGGGCTTTTGCTGAATTGTAAGGATTTAAAATCCTTCTTTCGAGAATTTGGAAGGCTTCCTGAGGAGCTGAGGATTATATCTGAGATTGTGAGGATTTAAAATCCTTCTTTTGAGAATTTGGAAGGCTTCCTGAGGAGCTGAGGATTATATATGTCCTTCCTTCATGACTTGAATATTTTATGCATTGCCGACTCTCGAAGCTAACTTCTTTGGCGTTGCTTGGACTTCTCTCAGCAAGGATGATGGCTAGACGGGGTTTCAAAACACGCCGATCTTGAAATGAAAGGATATTGTTTGGTGAGGGTGAGGTAATGGCTTTCCTATGGGTGAAAGGCTTCAACCGCAATCCCTACCGGATGACCTAAACGAAATCAAGTCTTCATTGCTTGCTTAAACTTTTAAATGAGAAAAGATTTATGCAAATTCATCGAGCAACGAAATGATGAGGATGATGAAAGAGATGTGAGCATATGAGATGCAAGATGGGGAGTTGGTAAGCCCCAATTTGAGAGAGATATCAATTGATTTTCTCACTCCGATTAACTTAAACATGAGTCATTTCAAAGCGTTAGTGATTGAGCAGCACAGGTGATCATCTAGGATAAGACCATTTCAATTAAGTGTAACGTGGGTGTGCAAGTGATGTATCGAGTCTAGCAAGAAGAGAAACAAAGATTTTTATCATTGGAAGAAAAGACTAGTCCAACGTGGACTTGACAGACTCTTGTCCAATAAAGGACATTCATTAAAGAAACAAACAGACAATCTAGAACCTACAAAGACTGATTGAATGTATTAATATTGGATGGGAGGGCCCTGGGTTCTGGTGAAGATCACGGAAGAAGATTGGTAACCACATTGGGGCGAGGAGCCTTCTCGATCTTCCCCTAATCAATAAGCCTTTGGATGAACAGCTTCAAAGGGACACAGTCATTGGTAACATGTCCAGGGTACTGATGGTAGAGGCAAAACTTGCTAGTGTCCAGATTGGGATTTGCCTTAACCGGGTTGTAATTATCCAGAGGCTTGATCAGCCCAGCCTTTATCGAACCATTAAATGCCTCCTCAGTTGACATTCCCAAATCATCATATTTCTTCCTCTAAGGCTTTCCCCCACCACAGCCGGGTGACTGATTCTTCTCCCCTTGAATGTAGTTGACGGTGTTAGAGACAGCAGTCTCCTTGCCCTTCGAAGCAACAGGGGCAGAGCTTGGAATGATGGCATAGGTGAAATTCTCACTTTCGGCCCCCGCACTCACCATTTCTCGCAGATTTGGGTAGTACCCACGCCCAATGGCTTCCCTAACAGATGGCTTGACACACGAAAGGAAGATGGACTTCTCATCAGAGAGGGGAATCGGATGAACCAACTCATTAAGCTTCTTGTTCCACCTTTTATAAAAGTCTGTTACGGACTCATCGTGCCTCTGGATGGTGCCGATCAAGTCACTACGAGTGGTGTACCACTCGACACTTCCTTTGTATTTATCTAAAAAGGCATCACTGATCTGGGACCACGTAGCCCACGCCTCCGGCTTAAGGCCTAGGAACCATCTCAAAGGAGAATCATCGAGAGACAAGTGAAAGTAGAGGGCTAGCATCTCCTCGGTGGCCCCTTTGGCACCCATAGACATGATATAGCTATTCATGTGAGTTTTAGGGCATGTGGAGCCTTCAAACTTAGCTATAGGGGGCATCTTAAAGTTCTGTGGGAGGGCCTTAGAGTCCTTGAGCTCTACAGAATTGACCACGTCTGACCCAATAGTTATCTTGTGCAACTGTTCTTTCACATACTTCAACTCTTCCTTCAAACTCGAAACTTCGGAAGATGGGGGTTTCCCTACAGTTGGAGCTACCGTCGATGATGGCACTGGAAATTCTGGCGTGGATCTGATGGGCAAGGCAGCCGAAGGAAGACCAAAAGTCCTGGGCACACTAACGTTGCTGTCTACTAAGCCAACTGGGCTGGGGATCATGTTCCCGTACATGTCGTAACCTTTAAATTGAAAGTCGGGATTCCGGGGCCCAAACTGCATTGATTGACTTCCAACCTGACCATGGGCAGGAGACCTGATATTGATGCAAGGAGCTGAATATGGGGTGGAACCATACAGATGCTGGGTGAGAGGAGAACAAACTGCAGGCTAAGGGAAATTGCTTTGGAATTGGGGTTGTGGATACTGCGGGAGCTGATCCTGGCAAATCTGGCTTCCTAACATACGATACCCGCTCTGCTGCTGATTGGACTGATCAATGAACTGACCACCAAAGGCTGGGTTGGAAGGCTGACCCGCGCTGCTATACGGACTTTGACCCTGAGCCCCAAACTGATTCTGAACATACCCGAACTGCTCTTGGTTGACACCACTAGGCTGCTGACTCTATCCAAGCTGATTCTGGGGATAAAACACGACCTGGTCCTGAGCACTGACATTCGGGAAGGAGCTCGATTCGCCTCTTAGCCCGTATTGCCCACCATAAGTAGATACTGGGATGGGGGAGGTCTTGACATACTCCCATGAGTCAGCATCGGTAAAGAGCTAGGCACACCATAGGAGATCGGTGGGGGCACATTGT
The DNA here is from genome assembly GCA_022495995.1 of Adenophora triphylla var. japonica. Lineage (NCBI taxonomy): Eukaryota > Viridiplantae > Streptophyta > Magnoliopsida > Asterales > Campanulaceae > Adenophora > Adenophora triphylla. Next base: position 63,158 of record JAFEMH010005515.1, read on the forward strand.
GAAAGCCTTGCCTAGGTGAGGACGGGGGAACAAAACCAGTGCCGGTGATAGTAACATCGGGCTCTTCCCTGATTTCTTCATACGACCCATCGGGGCGACGGATTATGGTGACGCCTTGCATGCGCATTACTTCGACGTAGCGAGCCCAACCGGCCTCCTCATGGGCACGAGAGGCCTCGAGAGCAGCACGGAGAGAAGCTTCCTGAGAGAAATTGAAACCTGGGTGAGGGTTAACAAACGGACTTCCCGGGGGTGTCATGTGAGGACCCGTACCGCCCATAACAGCTTTCTAGGAGAGGCATTGAGCTACGTTTGGCCCCGCATTCGACCACGATCCGGCCCTATACCTTGGCCCGACATTCTCGATTCCCGAGCCGGATCAACACTCGCATTCGGACCCGAACCCGTGAAACTTGTGAATCTGCCATCTCGAGGCTAGCTGGAGACGAACCCCGGCGAGAGAGCGGATTAACCGACCACCCGGAACTCGACCCAATACTTGCTCGGCGAAAGGGGAGAGAACGGTTTTAGGTAGGGGAGAGGATAGGCTTAGGACGGACTCATGCATATGCTCTTCTTTTTTTTCACATTTTTATATTTTTTATAAAAATGATTTTTATTAATCCTAGGAATGGTTGGAAAAGGGGGACACCTTCTTTTTCGCATTCTACGCTATTCCTGGATCAGTGGGTTCCACACTACGTCTATAGACCCCCTGTATTTCACCTGCATTGCACCTCCAAGACGGACAATCCCGGCAGAGGTCCTATAGGGCACGTGGAACCCACCAATCGAAAGGGAGAACGGACCTATGGGCATACAAGTCAAAACAAGTCAAACTCGAGATTTTCAAAACCAAGTCCAAGTCAACGTTTAGACTCGAGAGGAGAGAGGGTCGAAAGTACGTTTGAATGTACGAGACCGCAGTTTGCAGGTAAAATCCTGGAAAAACTCGGTACGACCTCTCCTCTTTTCGAGTCGAAAATCCGGCATGTCCTCTCGTCGCTTCATGGCGGAGTTTCGGCATAACCTTCCGTTAGTACGTGTCAAGAATTCGACATGGTCTCGCGCTGGCACATGTCGAAAATGCGTCATGACCTCTTGCGAAGTCAAGTCGAGAAATCGACATGTACCTACATTGAGACATGTCAAGGTTTTGACGTGTACTTACGTTGAGTTACGTCATAATTCCGGCATGAAGAGGGAAAGTATGCCAAGACTTTGTAGATGGAATAAGACTCGGACTTTGTGAGAAAATTTTGAAAACCGAGTTTGAAAAATGTTTTGAAAAGTATTGGCCAAAAACCAACTGGTCTCGGTAGAAAATGTGTCACGGACAAGTGTTGGCTGACTCCACAGGCTAGGAGGACTTCAGGCGCTCAAACGTAGGCGAAACACGTCACCGTCCACGATGCCGTCCGTACACTCCCGGGTTCTAACTCTATGTGCGGGTAGCGTGCGAGTAGTGTGAAGGTATTTTCTAGAAAAATATTTTTTGTTTTTTATTGTTTTTTTTTTATATGCAATATGCAAAGAAGGAGAAACAAGAGAATGAATCCAAAGCACGACAAAAGGGGACTGCCCCAAATGTCGAGATTACCAGCAGCTGTATTCCGGAATCATCCTGCCCTGTTCTGATAGCAAGAGGGAAGCCCTATCTCCCAAAAATGCCACATACCAAAACATATAGAGCATATAGGCACAGAAACATGGCAAGGCACACAAGAGCACACAAAATGACACAATTCACACACAAGGAGAATGAGGAAATTGTCCAAGTTGATTCAAAGAAAGTTAGACCCTCTTAAGAAAAACATTTTTTTTTCTTTTCAAAAAAAGAGAAGAATGATACTGGTACGTGGGATTGTTAGACCACAATTTATCCCAAGCCCCGGGTTAGGGAGCGATACAGGAAGGTTAATGGTTTCCACCTATATACCAAGTATCGTCTTCATTTTTTCAAAAAAAAGTTTTTCAATGTAATCCCCAGCGGAGTCGCCACTGAATGAACGACCTCCGAAGAAATCAAAAAAGATAGTTTGTTTATCTCTTGAATTTTGAAAAAGTTTGGGAGTCGCCATGCCGTTTTTAAAGGAAAACATTGAGAAACCTATTTTTAAAGAGATTTTGAGTTCGGGAGTCTGGTTACGTGTTGGGAAGAACTTGAGAGTTCACCCAACATGCCTCTTTCGAGACTTTCAATCAAACTTTAGACAGTTATAATCATTCAAAATGTGTGTGCAATATGTGTCAATAAGCAAGGCATGCAAATTTGGAATTTCATTGATAGTATAGAGACTGGATACAACTTGTGAGCCATGATAGGGGGCCACACCCTCTACATATGAAGATTTGTATTACAAGGCAGAAGGCTGAGACAGTCTGCACAGGAAGCTCTGATGTCGTCCGACACAGGACTTCCCATGAAGGGGATGTCGGACGACATAAGGCCTCATGGTCAGATTGTCCCTTACAACAATAAGGCCGCTCTGGATTTGGAACCACATTATTTTAAATAAGAAAAGACACTATTTAGGGTCTAAGTTCAGTTTGGGGTTGATTAGAGCGAACAAAGTCAAGATTGACTTTTAATGATACAGATGTCATATGACATAGAACATCCGAAGTTGTCTATGTCACATGGAAAATCGCCTCCATCAATGGATCGTACCCAAACAGACCTTAGATACTCCAAATAGTGGCTAATGAGCCAAAACTACTTAGGCAAGCTTTGAGTTACAAAGGGGGGGTCAATCCTGATAGATCTGAAGTCCAAGAAAAGCTTTACAGCCTTCTGGGAACTCTATGTCGTATGACACAGGACCTCTTGAGAGTCCAGTGTCGTCCGACATAGGCAGCCTATTTCAGTGCCCTTCAGTCTGGTTGATTTCCCTTTGTTCCCAAAGCAAACCAAGTTATATTTATTAACTGAAAACAACAAAAAAGTAATATTATGTGAGTATTATGGGAGGATCACATGGCTTTAATGGCCAAATGTGATGAATCACATATCTATGGCCATTTTTGTGTAGCCATCACCTCCTAACTCAATGGAAACTAATAAATATTCAAACTTTAGTGGTGCTAATGTCACCAAATGTTCAGATCTGAGGTGGGGAGAAGTGAATACGAAAGATTCACCTCTCCACTACCTTTATCATGCAAAACCCTGAATATTTCACATAATAAGTAAGCATGCAAGATGATATAGATGTATGCAAGAGTTAATCAGAGAGAGAGAGAGAGGGGGTTTAGTGGCTACCTATTGTAGTCCACAAGGTAAGAACACCAATAGTATGGTGCTTACCCCTTCAACACACCAACAAGGAAGGTTTTTTTTAGATCTTGGCTTGGGTATGTGTATGTATGAGGAGGGAGGTGAGTATGTGTATGAGAGAGAGAGGATGAGACTCTATTTTGACAGAGTTTCCCCCCTTACTAAGATCCTCCCAGCCAGTCCCCTCCAGAGTCCCCTAAAATGATCAGCCATGCCTTGTATTTATAGGCAGGCTGATGGAACGTCCTTTGTCGTCCGACAGAGGGAGTTAAACCGCCTTTGTGTCGTCCTGTGTCGGACGACAGCGTACAGCTTTATGGCACAGTTGGGCCGAATGGATGGCAGGCCCAATGGGTTGAGTGGGCAATTGGATAATTGGACTCAAATTGCATTTTAGCAAGTACATGAGCCCAAAAATCAAGGAAAGTGGACCCAAAACATGAGTTCGGGTCGGGGTACTCACAGTATCTCACCCTCAAAAATAATATTGTGGGCATTAAACTGGTATATGCCGTATTAGTAATAAATAGTGTCATCGTTAGTAAGAAGGAGTGATAGTGCATACTCCCTCCGCCCCATAAAACCTTACCCACTTCTGTTTTTGGCAGTCAATACTAATGAACTTTGACCAAATAAAAATGTCAATTTAATCGTATTGAAAATCTAAAAATTGTTATTGATAAATCATTAAGTGATTTATCAATAACAATTTTTAAAATTTCATTAGAATGATTAGTTTGACATTAATGCTCGGTCAAAGTTCTTTTACATTGACCGTCAGAATAGTAAATGGGTAAGGTTTTATGGGACGGATGTTAGTATATATGACACTCAAAAATACTATCACCGGCAGTAAAATGATACAATCATCATTAGTGACATGCTGACATTAAACTAGTATAGGCAATGTTAGTAATAAGTAGTGCCAACATTAGTAACAAGGAGTGTTAGTGCATGTACATGTCACTCAAAAACACGAACATTGACATTAAAATGATACAATCACCATTAGTTACAAGGAATGTCAGTACATGTACCTGACACTCAAAAACACTAATATTGAAATTAAAATGATACAATCGTTATCAGTTACAAGGAGCGTCGGTGTATGTGTTTTACTAATAATATTGATTGTGTTATTAGGCGTATTCGCTGAAACTGTCATAATATTTGACCTGGATAAATCACGGAACGCACATCATATGAAATCGAAGGAATTTTGAGACCTACAAAAGTTACCGGCCTTCGGCTCGTGATAGAAGGTTTATAAAACCAAAAATACGTCATTTAGGCCCTCAAACGGATCTTTGAAGTTTTCTGTAAAATTTGTTATTAAATGCTAGAGCATGTATTTTAATGAGTGTCTACACATTAGGGGTGGAAGCGGTTCGGCTCAAATCGCGGTTTGAAGTCGAACCGAGCCAAACCGTCGGTTTGGCTCGATTTTTAGACATAAGCGGTTTAGCTCGGTTTGAAAAATTGACAAACCATGTGGTTCAGCTCAGCTTGAGGTTTAACACCCCTAACCTCGGTTTGGAACCGTCAAGCATAACCGTCAAGCCGAACCGTCAAGTCGAACCGTCAAACCGAGCCATGAGCCGAACCATCAAACCACAATCCTGACCGTCCTTCAAAAACCTAATTAATCTCGGCCTTTGATTTAAACAAAACCCTAAATATCATCTTAAACTACTCAGCGCCTCTCTCTTCTATTTCATATTCCCAAATTTTTCTCTCTTTTCCCGTTTCTCCCTCAATGTCGACGCCGTGACATAGCTCGTCAATCTCCCTCTGCAAATTGATTTCAAGATACCCTTTTCAATCATCTTTAAAACCCACATCCCAATTTCTTTCAAATCCATCACAACCCTAGTTAATATATCCCCAGAAACTGCATTCCACCCTCAAACCCTAATTCCAACCCCAATTTTCCAATCTCAAACACCCAGACCCACTTCACAGTTGTCAGAAATTATAGTAATGCTGACACAGACAAAGTAGTCGACGAAATCAATCTCAAGTTTGCAGAAGCGAGGGAGGAGATTGAAATGGCTATCGAATCAAAAGAAACTGTGTATTTCAATGAAGAAGCTGAATGTGCTCGAGCTGTGACTAAACAAGTGCTGGATTTGTATGACGGATTGTTAGCTAAGTTGCCGGAGAGCGAAAAGGGGCAAATTCAGAGATCTATGGGACTCAAGATTGAGCAATTGAAAGCTAAACTTGAGCAACTGAATGAGTAGTGAGGTTTGTTCTTTTGGCCTTTCTGTTTTTTTTTTCTTGTTTTAATCTATACTATAGATTTGAATATTGAAGATTTTGGTAATAAGTACCCATTTTTTGAGCCGATTTTCATTATATGTTTAGATCGCGGTTTAGACCGAGCCAAACCGAACCATAGCGGTTTGGCTTAATTCGGTTTGAAATTTTTTATGATTTAGCTCGGTTTGAAATTTTTCCAAATCGATGTTAGCGGTTTGACTTCTAAATTTGGTCAAACCGAGCTAAACCGAACCATTTCCACCCCTACTACACGTGTATAAGAGAGTCATCACATGTATTAAAGAATGACAGTTCAAAAGTGTCACCGCACACCTTTTTAAAAATGTGTCAGTTATTTATAAAAATGTCACATGTTCGGTTAAGCCATGATTAAGCCAGTTCAAAAATACGTTTTTTCATAGCTTATGAAAAAACGCATTTTTCCAAGATTTTGTGTTATATAAAAAATTTACATAAAAATACACATATTTCCTTCAACTATCAAAAAATATATTTTTTTAAAATCACCTTGGTTGAACTTTAATTCACAATAATTTTTAGAAATTTATTTAAATAATTAAATTAATTCACAAGTTATCAAATAATTTTTGATATATATATATTTATATCTTTATATATTATTTTCAATATTTTTAATAATTATAAAACATTACTATTACTTTAATTAATTTTTTATTAAAATAAAATATATCATTATATAAACCATCAATTAAATTATTAATTAAATAAAGTCACCATCTCCAAATATTAATTTTAAAACATGTTTAATTGTTTATTTCTTTCGTTCCAAAACATCACGTTAAATTGTCAATATTTTAGAAAATGTATCAACAAATAACATCAAAATACTCCATCCCACTCATATTAAATATGTGTTTTCCAAATTAATTATTAATTAGGCCATTTTTTATAAGTATTAAGTTATACTCCCTTTCCCTTTGTTCTATTTGAAATTGAAAAAAAAAACATCGGACACGAAAATTAAGAAAGATTATACTCCTTCCGTCCCGGCCGATTTATGATTTTTTGAAATGGCACGGGAATTAAGGAAAAGGTAAATGTTGTGAGTGTAATTTAAAAATAGGAGAGAGAATGAGTGGAGGGAATAGTAAATTATAATGGTGTTGTGAGTATTAAAATAATGTAGGAGAGAGAATGAGTGGAGATAATAGTGATTTAAGGTTTCCATTTTGGGTCGTTCTAAGTCGGGTGGGACGCCCAAAATGGCAAAAAGTCCTAAGTCGGCCGAGATGGAGGGAGTATAATATTAAGTTGTTCTTAGCGTGGATACTAATGTAGCATAGAGAAAGTGGGGTAGAAATACTTAGTGGGTAGTTATTGTGGCTATGATAAGTAAGTATTATTGTTTAAAAAATATTAAAAATATTTTAGTGAAGAGATTATAGCTTTCAAAAAAATGACGAGAATATATTTTTGGTGAGAAAAAAAGATTTAAATAATGTATCATAATATATTAATATTGAGCTCTATAGAGAATTTAAAAATATGATTTTGATATAAATAAATATTTACTTAATAATTTTAACTTAAATTTTATAAATAAGAGAAATTTATCCATAAAAATTAAAACTAAATTTTCTCCGACCTACAAATGATGAAGGCCAAAATGGGCTTAGGCCCGTGGATTTTTTTTCGGCCCGTGGTCCGTGGCCCGTTTTATCCGTGGTCCGTGGCCCGTGGGCAAGCCCGTAGACCGGCCCGTGTAACATACGGTACAGGCCGGGTTTGATAATCATGGTGACGGGCGGGCCAAGCCCGCGGGCTTCCAAAGCCCGTTTGCCCATTGTCCATTTGGCCCGTTTTTAGATTTTTTTTTTTATAATTTATATTTAACACTTGGTTAACTAACACCAATGACCTCGTGGCCCAGTGGTAAGTAGCTTCCCTTTATTCCATTTCACCCGTGTTCGATTCCCCCCAACCCCATTACATCTTTTATTTAAAAAAAAAAATGGTTCAAATCCGTTTGGCCCGTGGATCCTTGGATCCGGGCCAAACGGACGGGCCGGGCCGGGCTTTAGCCCGTCTCCTCTCACGGACGGGCCGGGTTATGCCCGTTTGTCCGTTTGTCCGCTCATCGACGGGCCGGGCCGGGCCGGACTACCCATTTGGCCTTCATCACCTACAAAGCTTCAAACTTCCCACTTTGCAATAGCTTCATTGTCGAAGGAGGGGAGACAAAGTAGGGATGACCAAAATTGGTTTTGGGTTCGGTTTCGGTTTGGAATCGTCGGTTTCGATTTGAAAAATGTATGATCCTTAATCGGCCCGATTTGCTCACAGTTTCGGTTAATTCGGTTCCGATTTTCTCCCCGGTTCGTCCGATTTTGGGTTTTTTTCGATCCGGTTCCGATCCGATTCTATTGAAAAACAATGAATTTTCGTCCGGTTCCGGGCTTTTTTCGGTCCGGTTCACCATTTTGGTGACCCTTAATCGGCCCGACTCCAAACCGATTCCGGTTACTTCGATTCCGATTTTCGTGACGGTTCATGACATTTTTGGACTTTTTCGATCCAATTTCGATCCAATTTTTCGATTTCGATCCGATTTGACCATGACAAAATCAATTTGCTCATTTTCCCTCGTCAAAATACTCCGCTCTCTCTATTTGAGCGAGCTACACTCACAAGTCACAAGATACTAACGAAGGTATCATATTTCATATTCCCTTCGTACCAGAGTAATATTTTTATTTTTATATTTTTGTTTGTTTCGGTAAAAGATTTTTAGTTTGCTTTATTTTTAAAATGTACAATGAGACTAAAGGCTCGTCTGGTGCACAGTTTTATAAATGGAAATTTTTTAAAACGGAGCTTTTTTTGGTCGCTATAATTTTGAGCGGCCAAAATATCCCCAACCTTTTAAAATTCAACCGTCTAAAACTCTTGACTAACAAGCTTAATAAAAAAAAAGCTGAGTTTTTTTATTTCCGTTTTAACAAAAACGCTCGACAAGACGGGGTCTAACTTGATACATTTATTTACAGTAACAACTCACTTACTATTATCTACCAACTTTCTCTATCCTATTTTATTTTTCATACACATAACATTTACTTTTTCTTAATAAACGTATAAAGTTAAACAAAAAACTTTATTGTGGGATGGAAGGTTACTGCTTTTCCTAATACCTTATCAAAACTTAATACCATTCTTTTCTATTGTTGGAGATATTAATGTCATCGCATAAATATCAAATTTTGATTTTGATTATTATTGGAGTTGCCGTAACGTAACCGTTACTCCTACATATAGTGTAATACGAGACGGAAGATAAAGGGGTATTGTACGGGTACATGATATTTCTGCAAATGGCTTGTGCTCGGCCGAGCTACATCTTGACTCGGCCGAGGGAATAAGGACAGAGGCTTTGATTTCTCGGCAGTGGTATGCTCGGCTGAGTAGTATGGCTCGCTCGGCCGAGGGGTTCCTGGAAAGGTTGTGTCTGTTGAGTTTTGTGTCTTTCATCTAAAGGGCATGTCTGATTCATTGTATGTCTTGTCGTTAATACTTTTGGTACAGATTCATGGTCTTAGATTATTTCTAGAATGTTCTTTTATTAGTATAAATAGTTATGGTAGGGCTTTGTAATAGATAGACTTTTATGAATTAAACAAATTGATTGCTTTGCAATTGTGTCCCTTCTCGGTAAACTTGGTCAATTTATTTTGGCTTGCAGAAGATCTCTTCGGAGTTCTTATCAAAACCCTAATTCGTGAATTCGAATTAGGTCAAGTAATCGGTAATTCGATTATTTGCCTATCCCGGTTACTTTATTATTCCGCTGCGTTATCACTATTTACATCAGTTGGTATCAGAAATCGGTCGATCCTTGGGGTTCTCCGACGAGAAGATGACTAACAATGTAGGAAGACGTACTACCTTCGACTGCTATGAGATTCTTCCGCGTCTCGAGATGGAGTTGGCTGAAGCTCGACGAGGAGCCAGATGTGGTTCAAAATATTGGTCTCGGAGGGTTCAAATATTAGAAGAGCGTCATTCCTATTTTTCTGAAGTTGTAAGAATTATGCGTTTACAGGAATTTTTGTGTGCGGAGGAAGATCGCAAAAACATCGAACTGCTTAACGCAAACGATCTAGATACATTAAAAGAAGAAGTGGTTGTTCCAGTCAATTTCGAGAATCCAATCACAGAATTACAAGATAATAGTTGTGAGTTCAAAGAAAAGAATATTATTTTTGTTGATACTTTTATGTCCATGGGGGGAGATGAAGAGATTGTTTGTGAAGAGGCTGTAAGCAAGATTGAAGATGATCGACAAGATAAGGAAGAAGAATTACAGGAGGAAGAAGAAATAAGTGTTGATTGGTCTAAACCCCCTGTCTTTGATGAAGATTTGGGAATTGATCCTAGGAAGGGTGGGGCGGACAATCGACGAATGAGTGTTATCAATGTTAGTATATTTTTATTGCATGAAGAACACAAATTATGTTGGCTTGGGCATAGGAAACAAATTTATTCCAAATACTTGTTTCATTGGGACGGAAAAGTATTATTTCCGAGGACGAGGAAAGCTTTGATTTATTCAAAGTATTTATTTTTTTGGGGCGGGTCTTGCCAAATATCGGACGAGAACTCGGGGTCGAGTTCTTTTGAAGAGAGGGTGAATGGTGTAATACGAGACGGAAGACAAAGGGGTATTGTACGGGTACATGGTATTTCTGCAAATGGCTTGTGCTCGGCCGAGCTACATCTTGACTCGGCCGAGGGAAGAAGGACAGAGGCTTTGATTTCTCGACAGTGGTATGCTCGGCCGAGTAGTATGGCTCGCTCGGCCGAGGGGTTCCTGGAAAGGTTGTGTCTGTTGAGTTTTGTGTCTTTTCATCTAAAGGGCATGTCTGATTCATTGTATGTCTTGTCGTTAATACTTTTGGTACAGATTCATGGTCTTAGATTATTTCTAGAATGTTCTTTTATTAGTATAAATAGTTATGGTAGGGCTTTGTAATAGATAGACTTTTATGAATTAAACAAATTGATTGCTTTGCAATTGTGTCCCTTCTCGATAAACTTGGTCAATTTATTTTGGCTTGCAGAAGATCTCTTCGGAGTTCTTATCAAAACCCTAATTCGTGAATTCGAATTAGGTCAAGTAATCGGTAATTCGATTATTTGCCTATCCCGATTACTTTATTATTCCGCTGCGTTATCGCTATTTACGTCATATTTACATCAACATATAATTTGAACAGGTATAGTAACAACCTCACATACAAGGGTACAATTGGTTCGTTTCAAATCGCGATTTGATATCGAACGAATTAAAACATGAGGTTTGGTTTGGTTTTCGAGTATAAATGGTTCGGTTCGATCTCAAATATTGACAAATCAAATGATTCGGTTTGATTTGTGGTCTGAACCTCCCAAACCTCCCAAACCAAACCAAACTAAATCGCGGTTTGAGACCGCGAGACCGAACCATCAAACCGAACCGCGAGACCAAATCGAACCACATTAAATAAATTAATCCTAACACCTGTTTTGTATCTTATTTAATAGTTTTGTATCTTTATTAAAATTTACATAAACTAATCATAACCCACGTTTTGTATTTTATTTAATATTAATTTCATCATTTGTTATCTTTATTACGACACATAAATAACCAAGTTATCTCCACGATCGCAATTGTAAAGTGTTTTTCTTCCTTCAACTTCTCTCTTACTCTAGTCTTTTAAACACTCGCATTTTTCGCTCTTCCTTTTCATCCGTGATCACGGAAAATTTAAACAATATGAAAATGAGTTGCGATCTGAATCGTGGTTTGAACCATAGTCTAAATCATGGTATAAATCACGGTATGTACCGCGGTTTGAAACAAACCGAACCAAACCATAATTGTTTTGTTTGGTTTGATTTGATTTGAATTTTTTCATGATTCGATTCGATTTGAAATTTTCCCAAATCGATAACTAATGATTCGATCTATAAATTCCCTCAAACCGAACCATTTATACCCCTAACACATGCATGAAGATGAAATTAATAAGAATGCAGAATGTTTGGGGGAATTAATATTAGAGACCAACATTCGATGTGGGTGGGTATAATTATAAAATAAGGCGGAGAATGGGGAGTAAATGTGGGGGTGTGTAGTTGACGACGCCGGATATATGAGAGGTTGTTAGGGAACTTTTACCAGAACTTGCTTTTCTACGCTAAACTATCAAAAATCAACTACTCCTACCGTGCCTGAAAAATTGCCCCATTTTAATTTTATCAGGAAAAAATTTCCCATTTTATGATCTTCTAAAATTTAATACTCCCTCCGTCCCATAGAACATTACCCCTTTTGCTATTTTGGGCGTCCCTCTTTAAAGTCCCACTTTCCTAAAAAGGAAACCTTAAATCACTATTCTCTCCACTCATTCTCTCTCCTACATTATTTTAATACTCACAACACCATTATAATTTACTATTCTCTCCACTCATTCTCTCTCCTCCCACTCACAACACCTACTTTAATAACATTATTCCTTATTTTCCGTTCTCAATAGTAAACATGTAATGTTTTATGGGACGGAGGGAGTATTTCTTATGCAATTTTAAATTTTTTGATTAATAGTTATCTTTAATGGTCTATCAATATAATTCTTTTTAAAAATTGCATAGATATAATTAAAATTTTATAAAATTATAATCAAATTAAATTAAATTAATTTTTATTTAAAAATTAAAGTGAAACAATTTTTCGAAAAGAAAGGAGTATATAGCTCATGTTAATCTGGCCATCTTTCTTTTTTCTTTTTCTTTTTCTGTTTTCTGTTGTAGATGCTCTCTAGGAAGAGGTCACTAATCCCTCCAATTGCTCCCTCCTTTATTCAACTCCACACCTTTGGCATTATATATCATCTTAAAGAAAGTATGGATTTAACATACTCCCTCTAGTTCTATTTTTGTTTTTGATACGTCTCATAATCTCATATAAGAATTTTAGTTTATTTTATTCTTAAAATAAAAAATAATTAATAATATTTTGAATATTTATATCCTCATTCTTTTGTAGAATGACAAAAAAGAAAAATCAATAGTTAATAATTTACCCACTTGATTTATCTATAGTATTACGAACAATTATTTCCCCGGTCATAACACTTGCAATTGTTTGCTCGCTTCTTAATGTTTTCTTAATAAACATGCAAGTTTTAGGGCCTGTTTGGTAACCAAATTAAGATCTTAATTTGAAACACTTTAAGAGATTAAAAAATTAAGCTTGTTTGGTAAGGTAAATTTGAATCACTTAAATAATTAAGATTGTCTTAAAAAAGGCTATTAATTTTAAGTGGGCAAGGAATGGCTTAACAAGGTAAGAGGTGGAAAGAATGAGAAAAAAAGGGAATGATTTCAAATCCACACATCAACATATTTTATTTATTTATTTATTGTTACTTCATTTTGTTGAAATATCTTTTCTTTTCATACAAATTATATTTGACCAAGTATGAAAATATAATTTTTTTAATATTAATATTTAATAATATTTTTCTTAAAGTATCATTATATAATTTTTTTTATTATTTGTCAACATTTGTAATCATATTTACCAAACTAATCAAGATAAATATTATTATGGGATAAAGAAAGTACAAATAAAAATATTTAAATATTATAAGATTAAAATTTACTTATAATAATAATAATAATAATAATAATAATAATAATATATATGTCAATAATGAATTTATTTTATTATAAAATCATAAATATTATTCATATAATATTTTAAATGTTGAGTTGAATTTCTGAAAATTCAGATGTAAGTGGTTTGTCATTATCAAACAAACATAAGTCTTCAAAATTCAGCAACTCAATGATTTCAGCTCTTAATTTTCATCTCTATATTTCCAGAGCTTAATTTTCAGTTTTACCAAACAGGCCCTTAGTAGAATCTTATTTTGAGACGGAATGACTATTAATTTCTCCCTACCACAATACATGTTTTGTTATTTAAGGAGTTAAAATTTAACTCAAAATACTTAGTCTTTTTATTATTTTTTAAAAAATACGTTGTGTGCAAAGGAAATTGTTTATTTCAATTACATGAATTGTTTGTCGTTTGACAAATATTATTGTGTGTTCATGTTTTACTACATGTGAACATTGAAATGGTATATCTAGATGTTTCACTACATGTGAACATTGAAATGGTATATCTAGATGTCCAATTTGAGATTGAATAAGAAATACTCCCTCCGTCCCATTAATAACTTCACTTTTTGCCAAAACAAGTGTCCCGTTTAAAGCTTCACCTTTCCTAAAATGGCAAAGAATCTTTACTATTTCACCCACTCATTCTTTCTCCTATTTTACTATTACACTCACAATATTTTTTAAATTTACTATTTTCTCCACTTATTCTCTCTCATATTTTACTATTACACTCCCAATATTTTCTCCACTCACCAATTTCTTTAATTTGCGTGCCGAAGCCAAAATGGTGAACTTATTATTGGGACTGAGGGAGTATATGATAACTCAAAGTTGGTGGGTTTAAATTGTAACTTTTAAAATTTAACCACACTATTGATGTGTCATGATTTCCAAATTAATAAAGTGATTAATTGAGATCATTACCATGGATTTTTGGGTTACAAGTTGTGGAATAAAATCTCAATAATACAAAGTAATGACTCCCACATTAATACAAGGATTAATTGAAAATTTATCACATGGTTGTTGAAGATATAACTAGAGAAACCCACAAAAAAATGAAAACAAATTTTCCATCAATCTTACTCCTCTCCCTTTGCAATTTGTTATTCTTCTTTCTTTGGCCTACTAGAATAGTATACCATGGTATGGTGATTTTGTTCAAGTATTGCTTCAATTCGCCAGAGATTCTAGTGTAAAAGAATAGTATGGTCCGTCGGTTTTATCTTAAGAGGCGAACGTCCAATACAACCTAAAGCACAACTCGGTGAGGGGCGAATTTTTCTTATGTAGAGTGTGTTACACACGACTCGAAAAATGAAAATGTGGGGCAGTGGGGGTGAGTATATATACTTTGAAAAATAATTACCTTTTGAAAAGGTTTTTTCAAGAAAAAAATGAGATATTCATATGAAATATGAAAACGTAGGATACGTACACTTGTAAATGTGGGATTTTTCACAAAGTAGCAAGTACAATTATCAAAGAAATTGAATTTGGTTAATAAATTGTGGATTATGTTCATAACAATTGTGCAAATTGGTTTGTTATATATGATTCAATATGTTTGAATATATATAAAAATCAAAACAAAATAAAATCAATGTAAATCAAGTATTGATGTCAAATTCATGAAAGTGAATAAATGATACTTTGAATGAAATAGATCAAAGTTTTGTAATGGTTAAAAAAATGGAACCTATAAGAAAATGTGCTAATTTGTAAAGTCATTGTACAACTTGAGACAAAGATAACGATATCAAAGATTTGATTGTGTGGATTTAAATAAGTGTGACTACGTCACTTTGTTAATTAAATTAAAAAACGATATCTTAACTAAGGAAAATTCTAGTCAATTTGATTCGTTGATTCAAATTCAAGAAAAACTAATGGACTCGATTAAACAAGTCATTAGGTGGACAAGGATAAGCCTATAACTTTTAATGATTCTTACGCGTCGAAAATTTGATCGGGGTAATACGGGTTGCCTATAAGAAATCACCTACTCCCTCCGTCCAAGTAGTTACTTCACAGTTACTGTACTCACGTAAATTAAGGAGTGAGTATTATATTGAAAGTGTTGTGAGTGTGAAATTAAAATAGGAGAGAGAATGAGTGGAGGGAATAGTAAATTATAATGGTGTTGTGAGTATTAAAATAATGTAGGAGAGAGAATGAGTGGAGGGAATAGTAAAGATTCCTTTCCATTTTGGGAAAGGACAAAGTGTGAAGTATGTAATTGGACGCCCAAAATAGAAAGTGTTAAGTATGTAACTGGACGGAGGGAGTATGTGATAGAGAAGTGGGGCCGCTTCGAGTAGAATTGTGTGAGGCTCAATTCTTAGACCCTCACACACAACCATGCAAAATGTTCAGGGCCATGAATGAACATAGCTATAAGAATTGAACTATATTAGGACGATAATTGTGTCAAGCATATGATTGACTTGTAAGTAGAGTAAATATGCTTGTACGAGCGAAGGTTCAATAGGCATTCATATCCCTATCGTATGCAAGTTTTCGTTTATCGGACTCTATCAACATACTCGTCATCAATTTCATTCATGTGGGAAATTGTTGAAAAAATGTGTTGTGTTTGAAGGAAATTGTGTATTTTTCTTTACATTAATCATTTTTCGTTTGACAAAGATTATTGTGGCTTCATGTTCCACTCCGTGTAAACATTGAAATGGTATATCTAGATGTCCAATTTGAAATTGGATAGAAAATACTCCCTCCGTCCCATTACATGGTGTACAGTTACTGTTCACGCGTAGATTAAGGAAAAAAATTATGATATAAATGTTGTGAGTGTAAAAGTAAAATAGGAGAGAGAATGGGTGGAGGGAATAGTAAATTATAATGGTGTTGTGAGTATTAAAATAATGTAGGAGAGAGAATGAGTGGAGGGAATAGTGATAAAAACTTTCCTTTTTAGGAAGTGTGTGGTTTGTAGTGGGACGCCCAAAAAGAAAAGTGTGTGGATTGTAATGGGACGGAGGGAGTATATGATAGCTCAAAGTTTGTAGGTTGAAATTGTAACTTTTAGAATTTAACCACACTATTGATGTGTCATGATTTCCAAATTAATAAAGAAATTAATGGGGATCATTACCATGAGTTTTGAGATTACATATTGTGGAATAAAACCTCATGAATACAAGGTAATGACTCACATATTAATATAAGGATTAATTGGAAATTTATCACATGGTTGTTGAATCTATAACTAGAGAAACCCACAACAAATGAAAATAACTTTTTCCATCAATCTTTCTTCTCTCCCTTTGCAATTTGTTATTCTTTTTTCTTTGGCCTCCTAAAATAGTATACCATGGTATGGTGATTTTGTTCAATCATTGCTTCAATTTGCCGGAGATTCTAGTGTGCAAAAATAGTCGGGTACGTCTGTTTTATCATGAGATGCGAACGTACAAAACAACCTCAAGTACAACTCGGCGAGGGGGCGAATTTTTCTTAATGAGAGTGTGTAACACACGACTCGAAAAGCATCAATACGATCAAATTACGATTTTCTCCCTTTTTTTTAATTTTATGTTGTAAATTATATTTAATTATATTGTAATTATTTTCTTTTTTTTTGTACTTATTGTAAAATTTTGTATAACAATTACTCCGGTATACATTTATTTATGATTACGTAAAAAAAATGTAAAAAAAATTAATTAATCAGAATTGTTGCTCAGGAAAGGGATGTGTTGACCGGCACGTGAAATGCAATCCAATCTCTCATCTTGTAAAATGAATGGTGGAAAGGAATAGAGTGTTTGTTAGTTTGTTAGTCTAACATATCACACCAATTATCTTGATTGCATAACTCAAAATTGAAAAGAATGATCGAAATAAATAGAGCATTTGTTAGGTCTCAAGTATCGCACCAATAATCTTGACTGCATAACTCAAAATTGGGATGTGTGCTCTTATCTTATCTGAGATCTTGATTGCAGCAGCAAAGCAGCATATGCATCTCGTGCTACAAAGATTCTTGATTCCTACTGTGAGGTTTGGTGAGTGCGATAGTCAGTTTGTACGTTAGCACTATTCATTAACAATTCAGATTTAATCTTTCATAAATAGGCAGCTTTTGTTAGTGGAAGAGCTTGTGAAAATAATCATAACTTTAATAAGTGATCCAAAGTTAAACATTGTATAATCTACTGCACACGGATCTCGAATCTTACATCCTATCTATCTATCTATCTATTAGAGCATTCACAATGGAAGGTTTTTGGGAGCTCTTTGTTTTTATGAAAAAAGCTCTCTAGAACTTTTTGCCATTGTAGAGCAAGTTGAAAAGCTCCTTACTAAGGAGCAACTCCTTCTACAAAGAGCTCTCTCAAGGAGCTATTTTCATTAATTTTGACCACTTCCCCATATTGATCATTAAATATTATAGAAAAATGTTAGAAAAAAAGTTTAATGTTGTTGGATTTGGGGGAACAAAAAAGTTGATAAAAAAGTCTTACCATTGTGAAAAAAACTTGAAGGTTTTTATTATTGAGTTGTAAATGATATGGCATATTGAAATTATAAAAAAACTCTTACCATTGTGGATGCTCTTATATTTATCGTGAAGGTTTCGTTGTCTGTGCCAAATCTATAAAAATGCACTTACCTTGTATCATACATAACCTTTATGTTGTACCCATTTCAAAGCTTTAGTCACATCATGTTTTCTTGTTGGAATTTATGGAGATTATTCATATTCCTTCTCAACTTTTGGGGAGGACAATGTGTAAAAAGACCTGAAGCAAACACCTGCAGATGCATATGCATATGCTAGTTCCCCAAACCCAAAATAATTTAACAAATTTTGGAACTAGGAAACAAGTTGTTCTCAACACAAGAACCTGTTGCCAAACACAAGAAAGAATCTCAATTATATGATTTCTGTCAAATCCGTATTTTTTTTTATTGATTCCTTCTTTAGGGATGGTTGTAACTTGTAAGGAACCCTAGCAGTATAATTCTTGGTTTCTTCAAGTACATATAATTGATTTCCTTTTTATTTTCATCTTTCCAATGAAATTATTGTACCTTGCTATGCTGGAATTAGATCATGGATTTGGAACCCTTTCTATATAATTGTACTAGCCTAAGCCCGTGTCCAAGGCCACGTTTTTTGTTTTTTTAAAAAAATTTTTTTTTTTTTAATTTAATTTTTTTTTAAATATGCCCGTGTCCAAGGCCACATTTTTTTAAAACTATTTTAAAAAAAAAAATTAATTTAAAAAAAATAATAATTTAAAAAAAAAAAAATT
This sequence comes from Adenophora triphylla var. japonica, assembly GCA_022495995.1. Lineage (NCBI taxonomy): Eukaryota > Viridiplantae > Streptophyta > Magnoliopsida > Asterales > Campanulaceae > Adenophora > Adenophora triphylla. The sequence continues at coordinate 81,692 of JAFEMH010005515.1, forward strand.
TTAAGGACGAAATGGGAAAGGGAGTGAATAGTAAGGGCAAAATGGTCATTTCCGCGGATGAAACTATTCACACCACTGTTCAAAACAATGGTGTGATTTATAATATAGATTTTCTTTCTTGTCAAAGACATCTTTACCTACACACACTCACTTCATCCCAAAATAAATGTCAGGCTTAAATTTCCTTTGATAAAGTAGATTTCGATATTTCTTGAATATTCATGTATTTTTTTTTATGTGATTGACTTATAACTTAAAATCCTTGAATCGTGTTACGTATAGCCATAATATCTACCTATTATACTAGGCTATATAGTAAATATGATAAATCCCGATTTAACATACTTTTATTAAAAAATATTTACACATGTAAAATTGCGTATCAATTATATCAAATTTTCTTTGCATGGGCTTATATCTTAAAGTTCGTCAATCTTGTTGATTATGGCTATAAAACCTTCGTAGCACCCTAAGCTATATATTGAATATGATAAATCTCAATTTAACGGACTTTCATCTTGAAATATCTACAGATGTAAACTTGGGTATCAAACATATCAACTTTTGTTTTTTGCATGTCATTGACTTATACTTTAAAGTCCGTAAATCTTGTTACTTATAACGATAAAATCTTTCTAACTCACTAGAATATATAATAAATATTATAAATCTCGATTTAACGGACTTTTATTAAGAAATATCTACACACAGACATCAACTTGTGTTTTTTTGCATGAGAATTAGTATATCTTTAAGTCTGTGAATTATTTTACTTATAGACATATATAAAATCTTCCTAGCAAATAGGATATATAGTAAATATGATAAATTTCAGTTTAACGGCATTTATTAAGAAATATCTACACGTAAAGTTGTGTATCAAACACAATAATTTGTGTTTTTTGCATTAGATTGACATATATCATTAAGTTCGTGAATCATGTTATTTATGGCCATAAAATTCACCTATAACACTAGCCAATATAGTAAATATGATAAATCTCGATTTAACGAACTTTTCTTAAGAAAATCTACACACGTAAAATGCGTATCAAACACACCAAATTGTGTTATTGCATGAGATTGACATATACCTTAAAGTCCGTAAATCATGTTACTTATGGCCATAAAATCCACCTATTACACTAGGATATATATTAAATATTATAAATCCTAATTCAATTGACTTTATTAATAAATTATAAATACGTAAAATTGCATATCAAACAAATCAACTTGTGTTTTTGCATGTGATTGACTTATAACTTAAAGTACGTGAATTATGTTACTTATATAGCCATAAAATTTTAATAGAAACGCTAGGCTAGCCAGGTCGTGACGACAATATTTCGCTCGGCTCTTAGGTAGGTCTAATGCCCACCATGTCCGCTCCGCTTCCGCCCTTTATTAAACACTAGAATAAGCCCGTGCCCGAGGATACGTGTTTTTTTTTTTTTTAATTAAGCCCGTGTCCGAGGACACAATTTTATTTTATTTTTTTAATTTAAAAAAAAAAAATTTAAGGGCAAAATTTAATTTGAAAAAAAAAATAAAATTTTGAGGGCAAAATGGGAAAGGGACAAAAATAGTGAGGGCAAAATGGAAAATTTGGTCATTGAAACTGTTCATTCAACTATTCATGGGATGAGATAGACAACTCTAATTTATATAGATTAGATTATGGAAAAACATATACTCCATGCCACTAGAAAATAGTTGTAACAATACTATTCTAAAGACATAATTGTCATTCACCCAAAAAAAAAAAAGTTTAACCTGTTTTGATTAAATGGGCCTAGTCAAAGCCCAAAAGGGAGCGGCCCAATATAGTGGACCAGATTGGGTCCAATCCAAAGGTCAGTTGGGCCGATCCAGTTTGAACAACAGCACCTTAGACCAAATAAAAAACCCATTAGTCAATAAACTCAGGCACAATAACAACCAACCCAGAAACCGATTGACAAACATTTGTGAGGCAGGTGATAAGGAATATATGAGCTAACACAAATTTTTAACATTTATACACCATAAATATTTTACATTTGATGGTAGAATTTTAACATTTATTTACTAGTGAAATGTTACGCAAGAGCGCAACAAAAATATGAAAGACAGGAGTGATTCCGGATCGGGATGGTACATCGCTTGAGTGAGCAAGAGGAACAATGTATTGTTCTTATTTATATACAAAACAAAATTCCTCAAAATTTAACACTCATATTTACATTTCTATTACACCGGCCCGAGAGGATATTTTTACACTCTTCTTCCTTTACGCCCAGATGATGATGCCTTACTTGACTTACCTGAAATCTGATAAGGTGACTGAAATCCGACATCTTCCACAGCACCCGCCGTCTTGAACATGCGTCTTTTACTCACCTCCTCCACCAATGACCGGTGGAGCAACTGACTTCTCATGTCCACTAAAGATCGGTTCCTCGTCAGTTTAGGTTGTGAGTCTGCCACAAGTTTACCTTTAGAGCTTCCAGCTCCTTGAAAGTCACAATTTTTAGCCACGGACTGCACAATGGTCGAGCCTTTTTCACCAGGACAGAATCTTGTAGAGTTTTGGGCAGCCACAGCAGGGTGGTGATGGATTCTTCTCGTGGGGTTTAAAGGAGAATCATGGTCCTCGCCGGAGTAGTAACTCAAGTTGGAATATGTTCCTGAGATTGCAGAACTTTGAGAGCTTGAGTCGTCGTTCAAGTCATCTGCAGCATCATGAAATTGTAATTGTGGACAACGTATAGTTAAACCTAGAGATAATCACAGGATGAGGAAGAAAAAATAAAATTATTGCTCCCAATGTTTATACAGGTTTCTCCTCATGTTACAGAAGTGTTTTATATTTAAAAAAAATAAAATCAAGAACGGTGACTTGAATGCTATTATATTCTGCCTCCATCTGATATCTGATACTCCCTCCGTGTCCCGGTTTAAGGTTTTGTTTTGTTTTTTTTGTTATTTTTCGGAAGGAACTTTGAGCAATAATTATAGGTTTATCTAACTATCCTAATGAAAATCTAAAACTTGTTATTGATGGAATTTATAATGATGTATCAATAACAAGATTTAGATTTTCATTAGGATCCTTAGATTAACCTACAATATTTGGGCAAAGTTCTTTTAGACAAACAACAAAAAAAAAACTCTGAACTAGTATTAAGTACCCCGCTTTCTTTTTTGGTTCTCCCAAAATAAGTGTCATGTTTCTAATAAGGAAATAGTCTCAGTGAAATTTTCCCATGGTAAAAGCAATGTACAAACAAGCTAGACACATTCCTTGAATTTTTTTACAAGTCAACTGCAATACTTATCATGGGACAGACTGGGTAGTAGGGAACTTATGAGTGTAAGAAGCATGGACCAGTGGCGGCCCCAGGAATTTTCGCTAGTGGGTGCCAAAATTTAAAAGTTGACAATATTTTTTAAGAAATATTGAACAACAAAATTTAGGAAATCAGTTTTTTTATAAAAAAAACCCAAATAAAAACACTAAAATTAATTGGAGAAATTTGAGAATGAAATTAAGAAACTTTCATCCTCAAATCACTTCAATATCTGAATAATGGAAGTATTTACTTTATAATTTCTATAATGAACAAGAAGAAAGAAGTTATGAGTCAGAAAAATAAAAAAATTAACTTGCACAATTGTGCTTTGAAGAATCGGCAAGTGTTGTGCGAGAAATCGAGAGATTAAATGGAAATAGAGTAGAAAACTTTCTCCCTTTTCGCATCTTCTTCATCGTTCCGCCATGGCGCCATGGGATTCGGATGGGTTCTCCGTTCTTTCGTGTTCTCCTTCTCCGTTCTCTCTTTCTCCTCTTTTCTGTTTTTCTCTCTTTCTTGATTTTATTTCTTTTTTTACGTTTTTATGTTACAGAGCGTAGCGTAGGAAAAAAAAAAATTTTTTTTAGAAAGTTGACCGGGTGCGGTGGCCCTCACTGGTGTTAAGGTGAGGCCGCCCCTGGCATGGACGTCAACAATGGAGGACAAAAGATACCACACTCAATCCTAAGAGAGTGCCAGTCAGAAATGGCATGTAAGAAAATTTGCATGCTTATTATCAAATTGAGTTGTATTACTCCTATCGCATTCGAGTTCCCTTTTGTGACATTTGTTCAAGATCCTCCAACTCAACCAAGAAAATCACATTGTATTCTAATTATCCTCATATTCTTTAGATTTATGTAACCATGAGCTCAATGATTCATTAGTCATCACCGGGAACAGTGGCGAAGAAATGAAAATTATACTTATCATATAGAAATTTGGTACTTAGGGGGTCAAAATGATATTATAATACAAATTTTACCACAAGATAAGGGGGTCAAAACTGACAAATTTAGTATTTTAAGTATGCATTTTAAAATTTTGTAGGTACTAAATTGACATTTTCCAAAAATCAAGGGGGTCGAGTGACCCCCTTAGGCATAAGGTAGCCTCGCCACTGACCAGGAACCCGATTTACATAACCTTCTAAGGGTCACCGATCTAAGGTGCACTATCAGTCTAAGAGACAACAAGCATACCTCCTAGCCCATCTTGCCTTGTGAGGTACGGAGCCAAAGAGGGACTTTTGTAGGCGAAGATAGTGTGGCTGAGGGATGTACAAGTGGAGGGTGAACCATCAGGCAATCATGGATCACTTAGGAAGATGCATGGAAAAACCTAAAATAGTGAACTAAGGGGGCATCATGCTTTGAAATCTCAGGCTTCAAGTTTTTTGTCAAAAGTTTTTTCCCTTAAAATTCCTTGTTTTTTTTTTACCTAGTTATCTATCTGGTGACTTGGTCGTGGCTATGACAAAGATACAAGTGCAACAGGATTCACATGGAAACAACTCATCTTTGGGGTATCATTTATTCAACAAGTCTGATTTGATTGAACTTAGACTAAGGATTTAGAAAAGACTAATTATCCAAATGAAATTCGAAAACTTCCTATTGATACACCATTAAAAATACTAACAATAACATATTTAGATTTTCATTTGGATGTTTGTATTTCCTAAATCTTTAATCAACGTTCAATCAAATCAACCTCTAAAAAAGAGGGAATATCTTTTATGGGACAGAGGGAGTATATAACAAGTCCTGAGCAGTGGTATAATAAGTTAAACTAGCGAGTATTATCCCTTGTGTGCAAACAAAGAAGCAAAACAACTAACTTGTGAACTTAAGCTTCTTGAACCACATGCATAAGAGTCCACTGACAGTTCAACTGTCTGTGTAGAGAGTTGCAACTCAAAATCACTAAGCATATAGAAGAATAAACTGCATACCTTGGTACCAATCACAACCATAAGTTCTTTCATCCATCCGTTGTGTGGTGGTGATCAAACCTGAGAACGATGTTTGAGACGATGAACAAGAAGACGACGAGTGGCAAGTATGGTGGTGATCATCATAATCTTCATGATGACTAGGATTGCGGACAAGATCAGACTTAGGTGGGTTCCATCTCCAATGTGGTACAAGCGCAGAAATTTCTCCTTCAATCATATTCGCAATATCAGATGGCTCCCAGTCAATGATCTCTAATTCTTTTACCATTTCCGTTGCAACATCATCTGGGGTATCACTTATAATGTCAAAGGGGAAGTAGACATTCCTAACGGAGCCTGCAAAAAATAGGAAGAAAAAAAATATTAGGAGTACTATTTTTAATGTCTAATTTTCAAAAAAAAAAAAAAGTCCCAAAATGAATGTCTATTTATTGGAGAGGTTACCAAATCATCCATCATCAAACAACAAGCTCTACATTCACACTTACACTCATGATGCAATATGGTGAGATCATTTGGGGTTTTTATGTACTTATGCTACTAAAAGTGCTTAAATCCCAACTTTCTTAAATATCCCTCAAAGTTAAAATTGGATATTCAATTTGACAGAAGGAATAAGCCATACCTTCTTCATCACCAATTTGCACTCTAAGAAAGATAGTATCATCTTCCGGATTCAACTTCCCTGTGATGGTCATATTAGTCCTTGGTGGGTCCTCACTCAATCGCAGATCATCAATATCAAAGTCATCATTTATAAATGGTTTTTGATTCAAGAGCCTCGCAGTAGGACTTTGTTCCTCCCCATCTGTTGCTAAAAATGGGTCAAGCAATAGTTCCTTAGCTGATAACCTCTTCGAGGCATTTACCAAGCATTTTCCAATGAAGCGCCGTGCTTCCAAATTTTCAACCTTGTAGAAAGCCCTAGGCAGCTTACCCTGAATTATTTTGGAAAAAAAAGGGAAATAAGTGAAATGCTGAGACGGCATGAATTTCTTTCCCAAATAAAACTTAGCTTACCGATGTCACTTTTTTGTATATTTGTGCGGGGTTGATACATTCATTGTATGGGTATTCATGAGTAAGCATTTCTAATATGCACATGCCAAATGAGTAAACATCGACCAATTCGTTGTAGTTTTCTTCATATAGTTCTGGCGCCATGAACTCTGGTGTGCCTAACAAAATCAAATAATTAAATAAATAAAATAAAAAGAATTATCATTGAGGAACGCTCTCAGATAGAAAAACTACAAGTAATGAAGTAAATATAAGGCAAATGATACCTATAACGCTATGTGCTCTGCCAGACCCACGGAGAATTGCTGCCAACCCGAGGTCACCAATCTTCACTTGTCCCAGATGTCCGTTTACAAATATATTGTCACACTTGAGATCTCTATGGATCACCGGAGGATCATGACCATGCAAATAAACTAGGCCCAAAAGGATCTGGCGGGCCCAAGTCTTAATCGCTCGAATGTCCACTTTGTTATATTTTCTCCTGTATCTGCAATGCATAATTATATTTGTTGCCATCATGATGGGAAAATAATTTAAAGGAACAAACATACCCCTTCCGTCCCTAAATGAATGTCTATTTTTCATTTAATGGACACTCTAAAAAAGCATACATTTGAGAAAGTTTAGTAGCATAACACAGAGATATAATTGCTATCCACTTTCAAACTTTCAGTTTTCCATGTATATAATAAAATATGAAGAAAAAAAAAATCATTTAGGACAGTTTTTTGGAAAATAGACATTCATTTTGGGACAAATTTTTCTACAAAATAGACATTCATTTAGGGTCGGTGGGAGTAATACGAAGTAGAAACTAAACTTCACGTGTGGAATAAGTTTTGACAACACATAGTTAGAGCGAAAGCATTACTCTCTTAGGTTGCCAGAAGTGAACATTTCAGTTATGAAATTGATAGTTCTTTTATCAACATCGATCCAAGACGTATAAAATTTGATGATCGAATCATGATTGAGGGTACTGAGGAGGTGAACCTCTGAGTACAGGCGTTGTAAGTCCTCCGGTGACCGGAGTAAGTCGTTGAGTTTGACCTGGCTCCATGCCACTTCCATTCCAAGAACTTTGTCAAATGCCTTATACACAGTTTTCATCGCCCCTCTCCCTAGTACTTCCTTTAACTGCCCATAGAACATACAGAATCCTCAGTTTATTGAACAGCTACAGCAATTTATCATATACCCACAAAACTTTTTAGTAAATCAAGATGTTCCAAAATCAAACTATCCATAATCAAGAAATCAAACCAAATATCTAAAATTATTCAGTCATTTGAAGATTAATAAAAACAGAAAAACTTGTTCCACGGATAATGATCATGTAATTCCTACTCCTATATAACCAACTCAACTCAATACTTTGTTTCAATTCGGGTTAATGAATCTTTTTCTTCCATTCAATTCATTTGTCCACTGCATAATCTTAAGACTTCAATGAAAGTCTACTATAGTAATACCCTGCTAATAAACATAAAAACCAACTTTACATTTATGGAGACTTCACACACAAAAGCAAATCCAAAACCTCTCTGTAGTCCTTTTAGGTGCTTACATGTTCCGCTCTAGTTGAATATGTTATGGCTTAAAATATAAATGTCATAAATAAACAAAATATGTTCTACATATTTGATAATCACAAAAAATATTTTGATACTTCGGAATTCTGGGTATTGTTGGACCATTGAAGCAGACTAAATCATACCTTCTCTAAAGGTTCCGGATCCCTCACAAACGCACAAATTAGAAAGGGATAATAGCAAAACTTACAGGGACATAGCGATTTGTTGGGTCGGATTCAACATATCCATCAGCACAAACTTCTTTATTCATGGTGGATTTCAACCTTCCTTCAAACATGCTTAAAGTTTTTGGTACCACTCAAAATTCATTAACATAAATTCATTTTTTTTTCTTCTACAAGTATAAATTTATTTAATCCATATACAAGTAAGCATATATATTTTACATGACTCAGATAGCCTTCAATGAAAGTCTTCTAAAATAAAATTATTGAAACACCCTGTTGATAAATATAAAAAACCAACTTCACATTTTGTTATATCTTATTTTAGCCTTAAATTAACAAATTCAACTGCTCTTCAATAAACTAACACAAAAATCATCATTTAAGAATTCATCTAATTGCATACTTCATCAATCAAATATGTTTGGAAACTTCACACACATACACACACTGACATAAACATAATCACACCTACACCCACAAACACAAACACAACACAAACGCACAAATTAGAAAGGGAAAATAGAACACTTACTCTGCCATAGCGATCAGTTGGGTCGGATTCTACATACCCATCAGCACAAACTTCTTTATCCAAGTGGGATTTCAACCTTCCTTCAAACATGCTGCAAGTTTTTGGTGCTACTAGAAATTCTCGAACTAAAATTCCCTTTTTTTTTGTTCTTATATAAGTACATATATTAAATTAATATAAGGTTACGTATACATATTATACATAACTAAGATAGCCTTTGGGGAGAGGAAGAGAGAGAGAGAGAGAGTAGAAAAAAGCCATTAAATCCTGAGCTTTTCCCTCATGATTTTCGTAAGAGAAGACACCAAAAAGAAGCCAAAATAGCCTTGAATAGTCAATCCTCAGCATAATCCAAGAACCCATCTCCACTATAGCGCGTGTCATCAACATTTGATATTGACTGCGGGCAAATTCTTTTTAAAGAAAATGAAAAATTAGAGTGTGTGGGTCGGCTAAGAATTGACAGGTGAGGAATTTTGTTGGTGGGTATTGTGGAAGAGAGGATAATTTTCGTGGGATTCCTCAAAGAAATTGGATTCTTCTATCTTTCTTGCTTGAACGTGTGGGGAATTGATAGTAGTGTAGTGTAGTGGGTGGGGTTTGGGATGGGGAAAATTCAAAGGGGAGCTGTATGGGGAAAGTGCCATTTCGTGTGAAGGAGAGAGAGAGAGAGAGAGAGAGAGAATTGGTGGTATTGGTGGTGGGGTTAAGGAGGTGAGGGAATTTGGAGGGAGACAGAAGAAGTTGCGGGAGGAAAGGGAGAGGTAGGCGATGTCGGGTGGGATTTGGAGATATAAGAACAAGAGGGGTGGAGACGGAACTGTGTTAAGTTTGTGGGGGCCTCCCTGTTAATGGAGTTATCATCTCTCTCTTTTTTTTTTTTTTTTAATTAGATTCACAACCACAATTTTAGCTCCTTATTGGTTTATTACTTTGTTCCTAAATTCTTAAATAAATGTTGAAATAAAATTTTAAATTTGTTTTTAATTGAAAATATTTATTTTTAAAAAAAACATTTATTTAGGCACAAAGAGTATAGAATCAAAAAAAATTGTGAAAGTTTGGACTTTTTCCTGAAAGTTAAAGAAATTGTGATTTAAAAAATGCGCAATGATAATTGATTTTTTTTCAAAATGTGTTCATATTCGAAAATAACTTACAATCTATTAAAACATGCGTGTGGTATTCTTTTAAGTAATTGAAACTTATTAACATAGTCTAGTAGTTTTTAATATTATCACTGTCACTATTAACAATAACATTGAAACCTTTTAACACATACACTGATATTTTGCAAATACATGCATTGACACTCAATAACAAATGAAATAGCAATAACAAAACAAATACACTGACACTCTTTTTAACAATATCATTGGCACTCTTTTAACGGTACAACTTATAAAAACTTCAGGGACCGTTTGAGGGTCTACACGACATCTTTTGGGCTTTTTAAATTCTGACGTGCATGTTCTCAATAACACATTCATTGGTATTAACAAAACACATGCATTGACACTATTTGTAACTCACTTGCAGTACAAATTTAGTGCTAGTGGTAGTGTTTTTAAGTGACAATACATGCAATTACACTCTTTGTAACTCACAGTAATAGTACTTATTTAGTGTCGTTAGTAGTATTTTTAAGTATCATTCAGAGTGTTTGTTGAGTGTCATTCAGAGTGTTAGTTGAGTGTCAGTGATAGTGTTTTTGAGTGCTAACGATAGTGATCTTTTGAGTATCAATGACAGTTTTTTAATGCCAAGCGAGCACGAATTTTCACTATCTTTTTTGCAAAAATGTAACTGTGCATTTTGAAAATACGTAATTCCTAATCACTTAAAAAACATGTCTTCATAATTCATAAGACAAATTCAATGAATAATCATGTAAAAAATCATTCGCTACAATTTTTGAGTTTTTTTCCTTATATAAAAAGGATCTACATGTTCTCATATTTTTTCCAAATGTGACTCGAACTCAAAACCTATATATCAGGTGAGAAGTGTCTACCAATAGCCTATAACCTTCATGTCTAATTTTTGAGTTAGTATTATAAAAAATTAGCTTTTCAAATCTTACAAAAAAGTAATTTTTAAAATGTGTCGTAGCATTGTCACAAATAACCGTTATTTATTTTTAAATGTGCAATAAAATAAATAAATAACTCAAATTTGTTTTAAGAGACATTGTGACAGTGTTAAAATAATCAAAACTTATTAAAACTCTGGCATTAATTAACACCAATGTGTTGTGAAATTGTGGTTTATTAGAATAGAGCTATCCCATACCAGTAACTGATGGTGAAAATCGACATTCATGCACAACCATATGAAAGTAATAAAGAAAGAAAACATGTAATTTGTTCATCCAGTTCACCACTAAAAGGGACTACATCTAGGGGCTGTACAAAGCTAGGATATTCACTATAATCACAAATCTGTCATGTTAAAATAGAAAACATATTTTGCCTCGCCAAATAATTCTACTCTATGCCCAGACTCTCACATAATCACCCTATACATATACATGATTTTCGGTCATCCAAGGAATGCCCCTAAGGGCACTCCAAAGGCCGCCCCGCCCTAAACTCTCTTATTGATCTCACAGATTCTATATAAATATCATAACTATTTCTCTCTAGCATGCAATAGTATTGGCTATCACTTGGCTTAGATAGGTGTCAATTCTAAATCCTAAAGGATCTTAATTTTTTATAAAAAATATTTTACTTCTTGCCCAAGAAAGAATTCAGAAGCCAAAAGAATTTCACGCCACAAAAGGAAACAGTTCACTAATCAGTTTCGGCCCAGCCCAGCCTTCAGCACGTTCGCACTCAAAAATAATACCACTAACACTTAACAACCACTATTACTAGCACTAAAATTACCCCTTATTTTTCATTGAAAATTTTTCATTTTGCCATCTTGGGTATCCTATTAGAAAGTCTCACTTTTCTAATAGGAATTTGTATAATACCTTTTTATTAATGAAACTCAATTATAATACTCATAATAATTATCCACTTATTATTATCTATTCTTTTTCTCTCCTTCATATTCGCAACACATGCTTCAATAATAATTTTCCTTAATTCACATTGCCTAAAAAAATGAAAACTTTTGAGTTGGACGGATAGAGTATTAACATTGACGTTGTCATTGTGAGTTATAAAAAGTTGTCATCGTGAGTTATAAAAAGTCTGTGTATATGGAATTGAAAGCCGGTGCGTGTTTTTAAAGAGTGTTAGTATTACTGTTAAGTGAATATTAGAGTAGTGTTAGAGAGTGTTAGAGAGTGTTAGTGTTAATGTTAATGTTAAAAGAGTGTCAATAGTTGTGGTGTTAAAAAGTACGGTGTTAAAGAGTGTCGGGTGAGTGTTAATAAGTTGCGATTATTCAAAAAAAAAATGTTGTTGTGCATTTTAAAATAAGTTGTGATTATTTACATTCATCATGCATTTTATAATATTTTTAAATAAGTTCTGTCTAGTTATGAAATGCCATCACATATTTCTAAAAACTATTTTTTTTCTAAATGAAAAAAGAAACACTAATTTTTTTTTCTTAATTTTTGGCATACCCTTTTAAATTATAGAATTAGAATTAAAAAAATAGAAATTATTTTCCCTTAAAAATAAAAGTCACTTACAATGGTACACAAAGATAATGGCACAATTTGGATTATGGTGGTGGCCATAAAGGTCAGCTCAATGGTTCGAAAAAGATTCATATGGAAAAATAAAATATGCTTGGAGCAGCTGAAGCAGCCATTTGGTGTTGTAAGAGTGTAAATGTCTTGTAGGAGGGCTCCCTTGGGGCCAGGAGTATAAAGGGTGCTGCCACCCTGGCTGCATAGGGCACATCCCGCGATTTACCTCCACCAGCATACTGAGGAGCCGGTACCTGGTGGTCCAGGATTGATCCGAAAAAGCTGAAAAACCTGGATAATCAAAAAAAAAAAAAAAATGCTTGGAGATCATTTCTAATTCTAGATGGGAGTCGGAAGGTGATAGTGTTAGGTGTGAAGATGTGATATTAAAACATTTGAGTAGCGTTGTTGACTACTATTTCATGATTTGAGGTAATTGATTATTACTCCATTTCATTTTCGATGACTAGTTTATGATTTAAAAGTACATGTTTAGTCTTGTAGTTGCAGTATGTGAAAATACTAGCAGTACTCTCGTAGTACTCTCTCTTGCGTGCGATACACGATAAAATCATGATTTTTTTTTTCAAATAATTTAATTTTATAAATCTAAATTTCAAAATAACCAACATTTAAAACCATTTGCCAATCGTTATACGGTGTAACGAATTTAAATTTGCTCAATTTTATTTTAATTTATGTTATTAAAAAAAAAAAACTAAAATTTGAACTCGCTACACAGTGTAACGAGTTCAAATTACCAAAGCAGGCCATAACCGATCCAAATCAAACCAAAGGTACAAACTCCGTCTCACTTTAAATTACAAAATAATAATTATTGATAACGAAAATTAAATAAAAATATTATTTTTTCCATCTCAAATAAATACTTTAAAAAATATACTTTTATAAAAAAATATATTATTCATTTCAAAAATAAATATTACTTTTGACTCAAAATGAATAATCAAAAAATAATACTACATTTTTTATCTAATAAAATGAGCATTACTTCCTTCATCCCAATGAATATTTTAAAAATTAATACTACTTCATTCGCCTCTAAAATTAATGTTTTTAATGTTAATGCATTCGTCTCAAAATATGACATTAAAGTGGTATTCTTTTTTAAAATGTTTATTGAGACGAAGGAAGCCATATTCATTTTTTTTTGACTTAGAAAAAATTCTACTTTTTAAGAAAAAAAATTCCTTCAATCCAAAAATGAATATTACTTTCGTCTCAAAATTAATAATATTTTCTATATCCAAAAAACAAAAAAATATTGCTTCCTTTGTCTCAATGAACATTTTAAAAAAGAATACTACTTTACTTGTCTCAAAAATTAATATTCATTTTCTGAGTCGAAGACACTAATATTATAAACATTAATTTTTACAAAAGAATACTATACTATCTTCGTCCAAAAAATTAAATTACTATCTTCGTCCTAATGAATATTTTATAAAATATTACTTCATTTGTTTAAAAAAATTAATGTCATATATTGAAACGGCGACACTAACGTTACAAACATTAATTTTTGAGGCAAATGAAGCAGTATTATTTTTTTTAAAATATTCATTGGGATAAAGAAAGTAATGTTCATTTTTTCGGACAAAAAATGTAGTATTATTTTTTGGTTATTCATTTTGAGTCGAAAGTAATATTTATTTTTGAAATGAAGATTATAATTTTTTATAGAAGTATATTTTTTTAAAGTATTTATTTGAGATGAAAAAAATATAATATTTCTATTTAGTTTTCTTTATTAATAATTATTATTTTGTAATTTAAAGTAAAACGGAGTTTGGATCAGTTGTGGCCTTGGATCGGTTGGGGCTGTTCGAATCGGTTGTGGCCTTGGACCGGTTGGGGCTGTTTTTGGATCGGTCATAACTGAAAGAGATTAAACCGTGCCTTGTATTTGATTATTCACCAATCTATATAGGGTTACATCATCCTATAATTAAGCTAACTAATGCCTATGATTGAGGCATTATAATAATCTGTACATGAAAAGAATAATCTGTACATGGGAAAATATTCACAAGGTAAATACAAAAGATATTGACATATCTTTTGGTTGATACACACTACACGGCTATTACTCCCCCACAGTTGAAGCGGGAGGTTCCCGTACGCTGAGACTGGAACGAAATTCTTCAAAAAGTACACGCGGAAGCCCTTTGGTAAAGATATCAGCGATTTGAAAACGGGAAGGGACGTGGAGAACCCGGACTTGACCACGAGCAACTTTTTCACGGACAAAAAGAATATCCATTTCGATGTGCTTTGTACGTTGATGTTGTACCGGATTTGACGAGAGGTATATGGCACTAATATTGTCACAAAACACCATAGTTGCTTTTGGCAGTGGACAGTGGAGCTCCAGAAGAAGATTGCGGATCCAACAGGACTCCGAAACAACATTTGCAACTCCTCTATATTCCGCTTCGGCACTTGACCGAGAGAGGGTCGGTTGTCGTATTGAAGACCAAGAAATGAGGTTGTCGCCGAGAAACACACAATAACCAGAGGTCGATCGGCGAGTGTCGGGGCAGCCACCCCAATCGGCATCCGTATAAGAGACAAGAGCCGAGGAAGAAGATTTGTAGAGGTGAAGACCGTAGCTTAGTATTCCTTGCAGATAACGCAATATGCGTTTCAAGGCCAGCATGTGAGTATCCGTCGGTGCATGCATATGAAGACACACTTGCTGGACGGCGTAGGAGATGTCAGGCCTTATGAATGTGAGGTATTGAAGTGCACCGGCTAGGCTGCGAAAATATGTTGGATCGGCAAAAGGAGCACCATCAGAGGAGCTCAGTTTAGGCTGCGTATCCACGGGGGTATGTGCTGGTTTGCACGAGGACATTCCAGCTTTTTCAATAATACTCTCGGCATATTTTCTTTGATTCAAGAACAAACCATCCTTGTGACGTGTCACAGAAACACCCAAGAAGAAATTAAGAGGACCGAGATCCTTCATGGCGAATTCAGAGGCAAGCTTGGCCATAAGAGAGTCTCGAAAAGCATTGGACGAGGTGGTGAGAATTATGTCGTCCACATAAAGAAGAAGATATGCCATGTTTGTGCCATGCTGATAGATAAACAAGGAGTTGTCGGAGCGGCTTTCAACAAAACCAATGGTGAAGACGAAATCTGCAAACAGTTGGTACCAAGCTCATGGAGCTTGTTTCAAGCCATAAAGTGATCGCTTGAGGAGACATACATGATTTGGACGAGTGGAGTCTATGAAACCGGGTGGTTGATGCATGAACACGGTTTCTTTAAGATTTCCGTGAAGAAAGGCGTTTTTGACGTCCAATTGATGTATGGGCCAAGATTTGGAGAGAGCCAGACTGAAGACCGTTCTGATGGTAGCCGGCTTGACAACCGGGATGAAAGTATCGTCACAATCGATGCCAACCTGTTGGGACCTGCCATCAGCAACAAGGCGAGCTTTGTACCTTTCAAAAGAACCGTCAGAAAGCATTTTATGACGAAAAATCCACATATAACGTACAATATTAACATTATTGGGACGGGGTACTAGCTCCCACATATTATTTTTAATAAGAGCGTTATACTCATCATTCATCGCGGATTTCCAATTCGGGTCAAGAAGTGCATCTTTAGGATTTTTTGGAAGGGGAGAGGGAGTGACTGAAGTAGAAAGATTAAATAATTGTTTTGGTTTAAAAATGTCGTGCATGCTCCTAGTAGTCATGGATCGAGGGGCAGGAGGTGGGGGGTTGCCATGATGCAATGGGGACTGGGGAGATGGAAGAATATGAGGAGGTGTGCCAGGATGTATGTGAGGAGGGGAGACATCAGTTGTTGGAGAAGGAGGGACGGCACTTGGTTGAGGAGAAGGAGGTGTGACAGGCCGAGTGGGGGGCTAACTTAAGAGATGATGAGATATTAATGGTGGGAGACCATCATCAAGGAATTTGTAAGAGAAAGATGAGGGAGTGTGTAAATTAGCAAAAGGAAACTTAGACTCATCGAATATTACGTGGCGTGAGATATAAGTTTTGTTACTAGAGGGATCGTAACACTTATAGCCACGATGATTAGGCGGATAGCCCAAGAAGACTCACGGAGTGGAGCGTGCCTCAAGTTTGTTGATTGTGGTAGAGGGGTGAAGAGGATAGCACAAGCAACCGAATGTACGTAAGTGACTGTAAGAGGGGTCACGATGGTACAATATTTTAGTAGGTGATTTGTTTTTGAGATTTTTGTGAGGGATGATGTTTAGGAGGTAGGTTGCCATTAGGGGGCATGGTGCCAGAAACTGGGAGGCATAGAAGAATGGGCCATAATGGTTCGAATTAGGTTGTTTATTGTCCGTATTTGTCTTTCGGCTTTGCCATTTTGGGAAGATGTGTGAGGACAGGAAAATCAAAAACTCAATCCATTAGAGTGACAAAAAGATTTAAATTGATTATTGTCGTATTCACGACCATTGTCACATTGAAAACTTTTGACACGAGTGGCGAATTGAGTTTGAATATAGTTTGAGAAGGATGCAAAGGTAGAGTATACCTGAGATTTATGGCCAAGTGGAAATGTCCACAAAAATTCTGAAAAATCATCCAAGATGAGCATATAATATTTATGACCTGCGGAACTAGGAACAGGAGATGTCCACAAGTCACTATGCACAATATCGAAAGGTAAAAGAGTAGAAGAAGTAGAAGAATTAAATGGTAAACGAATATGCTTTCCAAACACACAAGAACTGCAAACATAATTCATAGACTGCGGTTTACAATTTATTTGACGACTACTTCTAAGAAAATTAAAACTAGATAAACCCGGATGCCCTAAACGAGCATGCCAAAGAGTGGGTGACAAAGCAGCGAAAGTAGATTGAGACGGAGTGGAAGCACGTGTAGGAGAGAAAGGATAAAGATCGTCGGTACTGTTACATCTCAGGCGGGGTATCCCTGTTTTGAGGTCCTTCACAGAGAAACCAAAAGGATCAAATTCCACAGATACATTATTATCAGAGGTAAAACGACGGACAGAGATTAAATTACGAATGAGTTTAGGAGCATGCAAAACATTGTTTAGGCGAAGAGAAGGAGAAGACGATAAAGATGCATGTCCAAAACCATGAATGGGAATTTTATGTCCGCTACCAACAGTGATGTTATGAGGAGTATTGCTCAAATTAAAATACGGTGAGAGCGTACCTTGGGAACCCGTCATGTGAGAGGTTGCACCGGTGTCCATTAGCCAATTCTCGACAGGAGTATTAAGGGACATGGTATGCATTGCTGATTCTATCTCCGTAGGGGCATAAGAAGAAGGAGCTTGCACACTGTAAGCCTGCTGTGGTCGAGCTCCAAGAATACCAGGTTGCCTAGACGGAGGAGCAGACCAGTTAGAAGTGGGATAGGGGCACGGTGGAGGAGACCAAGGTTGAGTGCCCCAGGCTGCCCAAGGTGGGAATTGAGCCCACGGGGAGGCGGTGAAAGGTTGGTGACCACGGCTGGACTGTCCAGAATAATTATTACCACCAGAATTATTACCATCACGTCCCTTACCTTTGTCGTTACCAGTGTGCTTGCCTTTACCCTTTCCGTTGTTGCGTTGCTGTCCCCTATTATTCCCAGCAATAGAACGAGAAGGGGAGGAAGATCTGGGCTGGCCACGGACCTGAGGAGGATCATCAGATGCGGCTGTAACATGGAGGGCTGTTCCGGCAACAATGGCTGGTGGTAGCAATTATTCTAGACAATCCAGCCGTGGTCACCAGCCTTTCACGGCCTCCCCGTGGGCTCAATTCCCACCTTGGGCAGCCTGGGGAACTCAACCTTGGTCTCCTCCACCGTGCCCCTATCCCACTTCTAACTGGTCTGCTCCTCCGTCTAGGCAACCTGGTATTCTTGGAGCTCGACCACAGCAGGCTTACAGTGTGCAAGCTCCTTCTTCTTATGCCCCTACGGAGATAGAATCAACAATGCATACCATGTCCCTTAATACTCCTGTCGAGAATTGGCTAATGGACACCGGTGCAACCTCTCACATGATGGGTTCCCAAGGTACGCTCTCACCGTATTTTAATTTGAGCAATACTCCTCATAACATCACTGTTGGTAGCGGACATAAAATTCCCATTCATGGTTTTGGACATGCATCTTTATCGTCTTCTCCTTCTCTTCGCCTACACAATGTTTTGCATGCTCCTAAACTCATTCGTAATTTAATCTCTGTCCGTCGTTTTACCTCTGATAATAATGTATCTGTGGAATTTGATCCTTTTGGTTTCTCTGTGAAGGACCTCAAAACAGGGATACCCCGCCTGAGATGTAACAGTACCGGCGATCTTTATCCTTTCTCTCCTACACGTGCTTCCGCTCCGTCTCAATCTACTATCGCTGCTTTGTCACCCACTCTTTGGCATGCTCGTTTAGGGCATCCGGGTTTATCTAGTTTTAATTTTCTTAGAAGTAGTCGTCAAATAAATTGTAAACCGCAGTCTATGAATTATGTTTGCAGCTCTTGTGTGTTTGGAAAGCATATTCGTTTACCATTTAATTCTTCTACTTCTTCTACTCTTTTACCTTTCGATATTGTGCATAGTGACTTGTGGACATCTCCTGTTCCTAGTTCCGCAGGTCATAAATATTATATGCTCATCTTGGATGATTTTTCAGAATTTTTGTGAACATTTCCACTTGGCCATAAATCTCAGGTATACTCTACCTTTGCATCCTTCTCAAACTATATTCAAACTCAATTCGCCACTCGTGTCAAAAGTTTTCAATGTGACAATGGTCGTGAATACGACAATAATCAATTTAAATCTTTTTGTCACTCTAATGGATTGAGTTTTCGATTTTCCTGTCCTCACACATCTTCCCAAAATGGCAAAGCCGAAAGACAAATACGAACAATAAACAACCTAATTCGAACCATTATGGCCCATTCTTCTATGCCTCCCAGTTTCTGGCACCATGCCCTCCTAATGGCAACCTACCTCCTAAACATCATCCCTCACAAAAATCTCAAAAACAAATCACCTACTCAAATATTGTACCATCGTGACCCCTCTTACAGTCACTTACGTACATTCGGTTGCTTGTGCTATCCTCTTCACCCCTCTACCACAATCAACAAACTTGAGGCACGCTCCACTCCGTGTGTCTTCTTGGGCTATCCGCCTAATCATCATGGCTATAAGTGTTACGATCCCTCTAGTAACAAAACTTATATCTCACGCCACGTAATATTCGATGAGTCTAAGTTTCCTTTTGCTAATTTACACACTCCCTCATCTTTCTCTTACAAATTCCTTGATGATGGTCTCCCACCATTAATATCTCATCATCTCTTAAGTCAGCCCCCCACTCGGCCTGTCACACCTCCTTATCCTCAACCAAGTGTCGTCCCTCCTTCTCCAACAACTGATGTCTCCCCTCCTCACATACATCCTGGCACACCTCCTCATATTCTTCCATCTCCCCAGTCCCCATTGCATCATGGCAACCCCCCACCTCCTGCCCCTCGGTCCATGACTACTAGGAGCATGCACGGCATTTTTAAACCAAAACAATTATTTAATCTTTCTACTTCAGTCACTCCCTCTCCCCTTCCAAAAAATCCTAAAGATGCACTTCTTGACCCGAATTGGAAATCCGCGATGAATGATGAGTATAACGCTCTTATTAAAAATAATACGTGGGAGCTAGTACCCCGTCCCAATAATGTTAATATTGTACATTCTATGTGGATTTTTCGTCATAAAATGCTTTCTGACGGTTCTTTTGAAAGGTACAAAGCTCGCCTTGGACTGGCCAAATTTTCATATTCTTTTTACCGGTTTCTTGCCTTCTGTATGACCGGTTGGACAAAAATTGGAAAATAATCCCCTCCATCCTTCCTCCTTGTTCCTGTTATTCCCTTCTCTCTCTCTCTCTCTCTCTCTCTCTCTCACACACACACACACACGTTTCTTGAAAAGAACCATACTTTCATCCTCAAAACACTTCCAATTCCAAAGAAACATACAAAACTAAAATTATCTGTGGACACATCAAACCCTCTCTCTCTCTCCTCCGCCACCGCCGTCGTTACCTCCGCCGAGATTTAATTTCAAAATCCGAATCTCGTTCGTGGGGTGCTCGTGTTGTGTGTGTGTGTGTGAAATTGGTTTTTGTTTTGATTTTTGTGATGCTCAAATTTGGGATGTTAAAGGTGGATCGGTGGCAGTAAGATGGATGTGATTTGAGAAGAGGTGAAGTGAAGGGATGATACTTTTAGGTTTGAAGGTTTGGGTGGGGAAGTGAACGGTGGATGGGAAAGAAGGGTTAAAAATTACATAATATTTTCAAATTATTATATAAATATCATTCCGCTTCCACCGTCCCATAAACACTTAACTCATTTACTCCGCTTCAAAAAAAAACAAAAAACACTTAACTCATTCACTGGTGCTTGATCGGTCATAGGAAGACCATTAGCAGAGTATAAACTTTAAATACATCATTCTCAATGCTTAAAGCAAAATGCTCGGTTGAAGGAACATGCTCAGTTGAAGGAAATATGCTCGGTTGAATTTTCTTGTTCTATTTACAAATGTACTTAATTATTTGTGTCAACTATCATTTAATTTGTTGATTATTTAATAAATGAGGACCACATTTTATTATTAGTCTTCCTCGATTTTTTTCTCAAAATTGACAATAAAGTTTATCAATTGCAGTACATCAGCTACAATATATAACAACAACACAACAATATCAGTTGCACTCCTATATCAGCTGCGATATAGGATTGCAACCGATATTAAAAAGGGCCAAGTGGACGATCGATGGAGACTTTCATGAAACTGGGTCCAATACAAAAAGATTTTTAAAATAGTCTTAAACTCTTACCGATATGTTTATAAAAATAGGTAAAAGGGCCAAGTGGGCGACCGATAGAGACTTCCATGAAACTGGGTCCAATAAGAAAAGATTTTTAAAATAGTCTTAAACACTTACCGATGTGTTTATAAAAATAGGTAAAGCTAATATTGTGATCGAAAAGAGTGAACCGGTTGAGAAGGAGTCAACCGTTAAAGATGTGATAATGCTCCTCGTTTGAATCGGTAGTGGACTATAAATCCGTAATGACATTATTTGAGAGAAAAAATCAAGAATATGTGCAAAGTGTCCTGACCGATCGAACCGGTCAATGAAGGTTTTAATTTTATGTTTCTTTTGAAGGTTTTAGTTTTATGTTTCTTTTTTTTAGGTCAATGAAGGTATATTTCTTTTTTTATCGGTCAA
Source organism: Adenophora triphylla var. japonica (assembly GCA_022495995.1). Lineage (NCBI taxonomy): Eukaryota > Viridiplantae > Streptophyta > Magnoliopsida > Asterales > Campanulaceae > Adenophora > Adenophora triphylla. The sequence continues at coordinate 103,240 of JAFEMH010005515.1, forward strand.
TGAAGGTTTTAGTTAAATGTTTCTTTTTTTTTATCGATCAATGAAGGTATGTTTCTTTTTTTGATCGGTCAATGAAGGTTTTAGTTTTATGTTTCTTTTTTTTATCGTTCAATGAAGGTTTTAGTTTATGGCCCACATTTAAAAAAATAGTTAAATAATTTATTGGAGAAGAAGAAGGATTCTTACTTTTCTATTTCAATTCCTTATTCTTTTGACCGATCGAACCGGTCACTGAAATAATTTCATTAGAATGGAAATGTTGTTTGTAACCGGTTATGCCGTTGAACCAGTGAATGAAGTTGCGAACGATATCCGTCTTGGAAAATAGTTTCAAATGTGGGTTATTTTGAGGTTTATAATTTTAAAATGAAATTATTTCAGAAAAAAATCAAATCGTAAATATCTTTCATAATCGGTGACAACTGATCCTATTTTGGTTTACATTTTCAATGGTGACAACTGATCCTATTTTGGTTTCCATTTCCTAATTTGGTTTTCATTTATCGATCCTTGACAACCTATTTTGATTTATCGATCCTTGTCACCATTCCAAGGGTGACAACCTTTTTTGTCTACATTAAATGATTTACCAAACCTGTGTCACAATTAAAAAAAAAAAAGGAAATCCGCCTGCATACACGCGCCTCTGTCGGCGCGTGTATTGCACGCGCCATTTTACTCCCAATCACGACTTGCCACGTGTTCTTTTTTAGCATATCTTCAATTATGGCATGAAAGGAAATGACTACATTGCCCCTGAAATTTTGGCAAATTTTTTGGCGCTATTACTGTTCAATAGATGACCTACTTTAATATATAGATAGATGAAGAAAAAAAATGCATTTTTCCTAATTATTAAGAAAACTTTGTTTTTAAACGTGCGGTGATAATTTTTGTAAATAATTAGAATTTCGTTCCCGATGATATTTTTGTAAATAAGTGAATCATCGCACGTGCTGAAAATCAAGGTCGTGGCCAACAAACTTTCTATATATCAAGCTCAAAGGGTTCTGCATATTATTATCAAAGACTTCTATATATAAATTAACAAGCATATTTAAACAAGATTATATCCAAATAATATTCATGATATCAAGCTCAAAGGTTTCAGATAATAATATTAAAACCTTCTTTATATAAAATAACAAGCATATTTGAACAATCTCATGACCAACAAACCTTCTGCATATCAAGCTCAAATATTCTGAATAACAATACTAAAGTATTCTGCATATGAATTAACAAACATATTTGAACAAGGTTATAACCAACAAACCTTCTTTATATCAATATTAAAGGTTTTTAGTTATCAATATTAAAGTCTTCTGATATGAATAACATGCACATTGAACAAGGTCATGGCCAACAAACCTTCTAAATATCAATATTAGAGTTTTCTGGATATTAATAACAAAAACATCTAGATATCTAGAACCTTTTAGATTGATATTCAAAACCCTTGAGATTGGTATTCAAAAGGTTTGCTTGCGAAGGAAATATGAACCTACAAAATTCACTGAGCTTTGCCCGTGATAAAGGGTTTAAAAACCCCAAAAGATTTCATTTATGCCTTTAAACGGGCCTTTGAAATTTTTATTAGACTTTCGTGAGGCGGTCTCACCATGTGAAACGGATCTATTGCCCAGCCCTTGCCACGTGTCCATAAAAAAAACCTTCAACAACTTTAAAATGAAATATCTTGAGATTTTAAAGTCGAAAAAAGTAGCTGTGTAATGATATGGTTTGAATTGTTTTTATAAAATCATATTTTGCAACAAATAAAAATTGAGTTATTCGTCGCATGAAATGTAACACTTATTATGAAAGAAAATAACTGTAAAAATTCTGAAATGTAATAGTTTTATTATAGAATGTAACTGTAGTTTTGCAGAAATTTTAAATAGTTTGATTGTTTTTTTTTAGAGAAAGTAACAATTGAAATGTAACAGACTATATATATGAGTATAATTTGTTTTACAAATGAATGTATAGTTTTTGTAGGGGCAATTCGCAATTCGGTTACCTAAGCTTGCGTGACCTTCGCAATTTGGTTACCAACATTGAAACCCGCCGCTACACTACACCACATCCCCCATCGAAAATTGTCTCCTATCAAGTATTCCTACATCCAAAAAAATGTGACCGATGATTTGAGATTTAAAAGATAAAGAATTACCATGGAGAGCTTCCATGGTGCCCGAAATTGATGCAAAATCAAGGGTGAACAGAATAAAAGTGACGGAACAGGCTTAATAGGCTGGCCCTACATCCAAACAGGCCCAAAGGCCATCAAGCGTAAAAGGCTCATCAAATCATCACTGGAGCACGTACTCTCCATCCATTAGTTCAGTCGATCAAGCTTATTGTTCGACCTTCTTTGGTCCCGACCTAGCTTCGTCCAACATACGAACTACCCCTAATACAATCTATGTCTAGCCAGGGCACAAACTCAGGTCGACCTCGATCAGTCAGGCGACCTCGAACAAGCCAAACGTGCGTAAACCCACGTCACCAGACGTTAATGTTCCCTACATTCTCAAAAACGGTTACGCCTACAATCCCTCCACGATTTACGGGATTCATCAACATCCATTGACAACACTATAAATATCACTCTATATACAACAGAAAAAGGTAACATTATTTTGGCATTTTGAGATATATGTCATTTCAATAAAATTTTCATAAGCTCGTATACTATATCTCATCATCATGTCGAAGGGTATTAGCCGGAGACCATCCCGGCTAGACGATTGTTCGTGGTTTCAGGTTCTATTAGCTGGATTACAACCTATCGCTGGAATAAGACTGATCCGGATGATTCCTGTATCATTAAAGGGGTTATCTTTGCTCGAACTCTCCCCACCTCTCTCTCTCTCGTTGCTATTTTTGGATAATTGAGTATTGCATTTGTCGATCAGAAATAGGGGAATTTTAGGGTGGTTGATTTAAGTGTAAACCTATCATGGGTCTCACTAATGTTGTCAAATTTGTTTGCCATTGATGGGGTTTAAAATTTATACTTAGATTTGATAGTATTATTAATTTGTTTGAAGCTGGATGGAAAGGGGGAGGAAGGAGGATGAAGTTGGTGGGGAAATGAAAGAAGAGGAATAATGGGTGTGAAATAACAAATTTGCCCCTAAAAAGTCATGTGTATGGCACATGACACCTTATCCGTAAAAAATCTAACGAAAAATTAATTTTTATATCAATTTGCAACAAAATGACAAACTCATGAATCGGATTGTCCGACTTTCAATGTTGGGAACCAAATTGCGAGGGTCATACAAACTTAGTTAATCAAATATCGAATTGCCCATTTTTGTACAGTAAATGTTACTTTTTTTTCTTTAAAACAAAAGCAAGAATTTTTCACAAATGAATGTAACAGTTTTTATTGTAAAATGTAACATTAATTTTGAAAAATATTTAAAATAGTTTGATTATTATTTTTTTTAGAGAAAATAAGAATTGAAATGTAACGTATTATATAGATGAGTATAATTTGTCAAACAAATGAATGTAACAATTTTATAGAGGAAATGTTACATTTCATTCTAACGTCAACCTTAATCTTTTTTCTGCAAAATCGTAGTTACGTTTCAGAATAAAACTATTACATTTAAGTATAAATGTTACATTTCATAATAAAAACTGTTACATTTCAGAAAAGAAAAATGTTACATTGCTTTATAGCAAATGTTACATTTGTTGACGAGGAAAAAAATTGGCGGAAAAAAAAAGGCGGGTCAGCGGGCAGGCAACTTGTCACAAGAGACCGTCTCGTTTTATAAATGAAATATTAAAAGATGGTCAGTTATAGTATTTAAGATGACCAATTCATGTGTTACAAAGTAGGGGTGTAATTGGTTCGGTTCAACCCTCGATTTGAGACCGAATTGAACCGAACCAAATTATGCGGTTTGATTTGATTTTCAAGAATAAATGGTTCGGTTCAGTCTCAAATATTGACAAACCACATGGTTCGATTTAGTTTGTGGTCTAAACCTCACAGACCAAACCAAACCGATTCGAACCAAACCAAACCGATGTTTGAGACCACGAGACCAAACCAAACTGAACCGCGAGATCAAAGCACAGCACCAAACACATTACATAAACTAATCATAACCCCTATTTTGTATCTTATTTATTATTTTCTTATATTTATTAAAATTTACTATTAGATAAAGAAAAAAATCTACATTATATAAACTAATCCTAACCTCCGTTTTGTATCTTATTTTATATTAATTTCATCATTTGTTATCTTAATTACGATACATAAATAACAAATTTCTCTCCACGATCGACGTTGTAAAGTGTTTCTTCTTCGACCTCTCTCTTCCTCTAGACTCTCTCTTCCTCCGAATTTCCTCTTAAACACTCGCATCTTTCGCTATTCCTCCTTGATCACGTAAAATTTAAACAAAAATGAAAATTAGACTAAATCATGATCTGAATCGCGGTTTGAACCAAATAATTGAACCACGGTTTGAATCAAATCGGTTTGGTTTGAATTTTTTTATGGTTCGGTTCGATTTTTTTTTTCAAACTGATTACTAGTGGTTCGATCCATAAATTCTCCCAAACCGAACCAAGCCAAACCATTTACACCCCTATTACAGAGTGTCAGTTCGTGTGTTGAAAAATGTCGGTGGGTGTTTAGAAGTTTCGATTATTTATTAAAAAATTCATCGCACATTTTCTTAAAAAGTTCCAATTATTTTGTAACAATGTCATAGAGTATTTAAAAACACTTTTTTTCCTAATCAATAGGAAACACGCATTTTTCCAGAAACCTACATTTATATTATAATTTTTGGATTGAAGCATGTGTAATTTGATTATAAAATAGTTGGATGTATATTATTATAAAATATAATTTTTTTACGTAGAATAAAAATGTAACTCATTCTTACTTTTTTGGATGCAATGTAATGCATACTTCCTCCGCTCCATAATAAATTCAGTAGTTAACTTGTCAATGTTTCTAATGAAAGTGATTTACTAGTTTGTATATTACTTGTACAACGAAAAAATTGCACGAAGTCACTTTTCTTATTGTGAGTACCTTAGTCCAATTCGCAACCCTTTATAAGTGCCTTTTAATATAATAAAATTGCACTAGGGGCGTTTTGGTAAATTTCCGGTCCATTTCGAGACTTTCGGAAACTTTTTATAAGTTTTTGCGAAGGAAGTACTTTTAAGTCATTTTTCCATGCAAAAGGACCTACAGGAAATTATTTGTTTTGGACCTGTTGGAAATTAACTCGGAATGTTCCAGAACAGGTTGTTGGGGCCAGAAACGGTTAACGGGCTCGTTAAGTCGTGCGACACAACGAGCCACGGAAAGTCACAGCGTAAGGTCGTGCGACGCAAGTAGCCCCTCGTCAGCAGCTATAAAATGGACCCTCCCCCTCTCATTTCTGGATCCCTTGGAGCCTCCCTACTGTCACCCTGCCAAAATTACCACAGAAGCTCGTCTCTCTCTTCCTTCCATACAAACCCACACCAATTCCCTCAATTCAATCTCTCTCTCATCCAATTCACTCTCCATCATACACCAATTCTATCTCCCTTTCATACATACATTGAAGATCGAAGTCAAGCACTCCATCTGTGTTTGAATCCTCATTCAGAAGCTGATTTGAAGATCCCTACACATAACTTGGTGTAGAGATTGTGGATCTACAAGGGTAACAACTCCCTCCTTTCTTCTCTCTCTTATATTTGCTCTTTGCAGAATTCATATTCAATTTCTATTCACAACTTGATAATTAAGCTCCATCTGCTCTAATTATCAAGTTGCAATCTCCATCTCTCTGTTTAAGTTGCATTATTTCATATTATTTCATGCTTATGAGTTAATTAGGTTTAATTGAGACTTGTTCATCAAGGGAGTGTGGATCTCTCCATATCCACACCCACTTGTATGATTGGATTGTTGATTCATGTGTTCCCTAAGTCAAATCTCTGATGTAATTTGGCTTAGGTAGTCCTTTGTGCAATCTGTAACTAAATGTGTAAAACCTCTACAGAGTGGCATGTTAAGTCACGCGACACAACTGGCCATGAAAAGACAGATGGGCTTTGGCTTTGTACACCCCAGGTCCTGGGTCGTGCGACATAACTAGCCACCTGAAAAAGGTTTATTTCAGTTGTAATCCTTGTTCAATCCTCATTTTATTTGGGATGTGGCCTCCCGTAGTAAATGATTCACAAGATGTAATTTCCTTCGTTGATCAATAAAGCAAAGCATTAATATGCATTTCATCATATATTATGTCTCACACATTTGCACACACTTATTGAATGAATTGGATGTTGAACATAGAAAGACTCATTTACGAGGCATGTTTGGTGAAATCTCGGTTCTTCCCAACACGTAATTTGACCCCCGAACCCAAATTCTCTTTTCAAAAGGTTTTCAATGTTTCCTTTAAAACGGTGTGGCGACTCCCAATTTTCTAAATTTTTCGGCGAGCGTACATTTAGTGGCGACTCCGCTGGGGACTTGAAACCTGTTTTTAAAGTGGGTCAAACTTTCGTTCTCGTTTAAACATCCATCTCATTCATTTGTGTGTGCATTGTGTGTGATATTGTGTGATATTTGCATATTAATGCTTTGTGGTTTTCCTTTCCTTCCTTGCTTCCTGTTCTGTGGTGTTGGGGCTTGATATTGAGCTGTGGCATTTGCTTGGAGGCTAGGGGCTGGTTCTGACTTTGTTGTTCAGATTCTGGAAATGTGTCTCCTTTTGTCACGCGACAGAACCTGCCTCATCAGTCCTGTGTCGGGTGACAGGGTTTGCCACTATGCAGGATTTTGATCTCCTTAGTACAGGCTGTGATTGTGGGCATTCCCCATGATCAACGTTTATGATCATTTGACTATTGTATCTCTGTGGGGTGTGTGAGTAGTGTTTTCCATTTATCCCCCTTTTCAAATAAAAAAAATAAAATAAATAAAAAGAGGAAAATCATTTTTGCATATAAAGGAATCTAGTCACCCGCACACTACGTCACTAGATCTAGAGTCCATTTGGTGCGATTGACGGTATCGCGGACGGTGATGTATGTCGCCTACGCTTGAGCGTCTAAAATCAATCCTTTCCCCCTAGCGCATCATAGGTGGAACCACACATTTTCAGCTTACCCAACGGTTGATTTTTGACACAACGTTTTCAAAATATACAAAAATGAATTGCTTCAAAATTAGTCATAGGCTTTTGTACCTATCCCAAAACCTAGCACGTGTGGGCATGTTGCCATTGCAACATGGTTTCGCATATGGACATGTCGTTCTCGCGATATTTTCTAACGAGATATCATGTCGCTTTGTCAACGTGCACAGATGAGAGGTCATGCCAGATTTTTCCTTGAATTTCTTCAGGAATACCCGTCATGCTGCCCAAATTTTCCCAGAAAATGGGATTGCTCGTCCGTCCCATAAATGCTTCGGTTTTATTTAGGTATCATTGCCTATTATTAAATTTTAATCAATACATTTAGTATATTTTTGGATGGTGTGTCCCTAGGTTCCCCCGAGGTTTAAATTGCGGAAATAAAGGCTTATCCTTTTCCAACTGTTCCTAGGACTTAAAAGACATTGATTTCTACTTGAACATTAATAAAATGCTTGCATGAGTCCATCTCCTTTCATATTCTTCCCTGTCCCATACCTTCCCAAGGTTCTTTCCTCTACCACCTTACCGACCCCTATCACCTTTGTAGTTACGGCAAGTTGGGTGCGTGCTCTGATTCCTGGCGCTCGTTTGGTTCGTGTCTCTGAAGCAGTTGCAGTTTCTGCAGAGTTTTCATTTGATTTGGTATCCAAGATGTCTAGTGCAGAGAATGTGTCATCCGCCCAGTTTGGAGGTTCATCTGCTATGGGTCAGTCGGTTCTGAACGATATGTCTATGGAGGAGATGAGAACTACTTTGGAGTCTGCTCTAGCTTGAGAGCGTGAGTCTCATTTGCTTGTCCAGACTGCTAAGGCTCGGGAGGAAGAAGCGCATGCTCGCTTTGTTGAGTCTATGCGTGCCCGTGGGATTGCGGTGCTTCGCCGGGATGACGGTTCTTATGAGGAGATTACCGAGGCTTATGATACCGAGTTAGGGGCTGGCAATGTTTCTCTCCCTTTTTAGCCCACTTGTGGAGTTACACCTCCTCCCGCTTATCAGATGAATGAGATGAATATGTATTCACAAGGCAGGACTTCTTATCCAATGTCTCAGCCCATCCAGACTCTAGTTCACTCTCAAGTTAGTTTTGGTGGACCTCAGCCAAGCTTCTATGACTTGACATCTTCCCCTCTGCCTAATGCTTCTTTGCCTCCAACTCAATATGGATTGCAGTTTCCAGGTGGTTATTAACCCCAGTTTCATCAAAACTCTCAGATCTTTTGGATCCCAAGCTCTCAGCAATAAAGCAACTTTCAGTATGGTCAATTCCAGGGTCCTCGAGTACAGGATGGTCCTCAGTACCATTTCTCTGGCAGTCAGTTTAATCGTGAAGGCTTTCTACATCCTCAATTCAATCGGTCCCAGTTTCAGGGTGGATTTTCTCAACCTATGATAGGTGCATCTCTTCGCCTTGGTTCAGTTCCGTATGTGACTGCTAGTACTTCATTTCAAGGCCCTTCAGTACAGAATGCTCAGCTTCCTAGCTCGGTCGGCCCGGCTGATAGCATCTTAAATGTGCCAAGCACCTTTGGTTTTCCTCCAGCTACAACACATGTTTTTGGGAACTCTCCTTTCCATCCGGCCAACTCTGTGACTTCTTCAAAATGCCTAAATGGAGTTTGATTGTACAGCATGTCCGAAGACTCATATTGATACTTATGTAATGATAATGGGAGCGATGGGTTGTACTCCTGAATTCATGGCTTCGCACTTCCATCTCACTCTTAAGGGCCCATCACTTACATGGTTCCTCGCCTTGAAGCAAGAGAGTCGTTCTACTTGGAGCCAAATCACCGAAACCTTTCTTGAGAAGTATAGGGGAAATCTTGAATGGCGCATGACTAGAGATGATTTGGTTGGTACTATTCAAAAGAGTGATGAATCAATCACTGAATTTTACAAAAGGTGGAATGCCAAGCTAAATGAGTTATCCGAGCCAATTCATTTACAAGACCAAAAGGACATTTTATTGTCTTGTGTGAAGCCGGTTTTGTGTGAAGCTATTGGGAATGGATGGTACCCTGACTTGAGAGAGATGGTAGGGATGGGTGCTCGTAGCGTGAATCGACTTTTCAATCTTTCGCCAAATGTCAAGGCCGATAATGATGGCGGTTATCGTTACAGGACGGCCAATCCAGTTTCCCTGGTCCCGAAAAACAATAGTATCAATAACCTTCAGGGAGGAAGCACTAGTCAAAGCAGCGGGAGATTTCGCCAAAAGATGAAGTATGATGATCTTGGCATGACTACTGAGGAGGCGTTTAATGGTTTGGTTAAGACTGGGATGAACAAACCCCTCGATAATTACAACCCTGTTAAACCCAATCCCAATCTGGATGCAAGCAAGTACTGCCGATACCATCAGTATCCCGGCTATGTCACCAATGATTGCACCCCTCTGAAAGTGCTCATCCAATAGCTTGTCGATGAGGGCAAGGTAGAGAAGGCTCACCCCAACGTGATTACCAATCCTCTCCCATGATTCCAAGGGGTCCTCCCATCCCGAGTTGAAGATGATATAGTCAATCAATCTTCGTAGGGTCTAGACTGTCTTTCATTTTGTTAATGAATGTCCCTTTTGGGATTTGAGTCTATTATGACCGTGTTAGTTGCTTTCAGTAATAAAAGTCTTTATTTCTTTTCTTGCTAGACTCGAGACATCACTTGCACACTCACATTACACTTAATTTAAATGGTCTTATTCTACATGATCACTTGTGCTGCTCAATCACTAATGCACTAAAATGATTAATATTTAAATTAGTCAGAGTGAGAAAATCAATTGATACCCTTCTCAAATTGGGGCTCATCCATTCCCCATCTCGCATCTCATATGCTCACATCTCTTTCATCATCCTCAGCTTTTCGTTGCTCAATGAATTTGCACTAATTTATCGCAATTAAGCTTAAGCAAGTAATGAAGACTTAATCACATTTAGGTCATCCGGTAGGGGTTGCAGTTGAAGCCATTACCTCACCTTCACTAAACAATATCCTTTCATTTCAAGATCGGCATGTTTTGAAACCCTGTTTAGCCATCATCTTTGCTCCTTGATAAGAGAAGTCCAAGCAATGCCAAGAAGATAGCTTCGAGAATCGGCGATGCATGAAATATTCAAGTCATGAAGGAAGGACAGATATAATCCTCAACTCCTCAAGAGGCCTTCCAAATTCTCAAAAGAAGGATTTTAAATCCTCACAATTTCAGTAAAAGTCCTCAACTTCTTAAGAGACCTTCCAATTCTCAAAAGAAGGATTTTAAATCCTCACAATTCAGCAAAAGTCCTTGACTTCTCAAGAAGCTCTCCAATGTTCATAAAGGAGCCCGAATTCTCACAAGTGCGCAAAAGTTCTCGATAGCTTGGACTTCCTCTCACCAGTATCCGCAAAATAATCCCAAACCCTCCTCTCGCTTTAGAGGATATTTCCATCACCTTCAAACCAATCCCAAGCCATCCTCTCACTTTTAGAGGATATTACCATTACCATTGCCACTGCCTTTAGCCAGAGCCAATTTCGACCTCTCACTCTCTTAGAGGCAATCAATATCCTCACCATAGAAATCCCAAACACATCCTTGAAAGCCAACCTCTCATCTTTAGAGGTCCAGTCAGCAAAAAGCCCAGCCGACCTCTCATCTTAAGAGGTCATGATACAATCAATGTTCCAAATCACCCGATGGCTGATCGAAGCCCTGAAATCCAACTACAGTACCTACCGGATAGCAGTTTCATTCTAATTTCATCAAGGATCTAAATTCGATTAATGCTTCGTTGCTCGCTTAAGTTGAAATCTAATCCATCTCAGTTCAAGGTCATCAATTAGAGATTGTGCAAATTCAATCCTTTCCTTTGACATTTCATGTGAGCATATTTCATTTCTCCTCCACAAAACACTTTTCGTGAATGGCTCACTGGGGCTTCTCATCCGTGTCTTTCATTGACACTCCAAGGGGACATGTCTTCAACTCCCCAATCCTCAAAGCCCTCAAAGGTCCTCAAAATCTCAAATTTTCATATTCCTCCTCTCTTCAATCGGGATAAGCCCGAACTATGGCGACCTGAGCTCCTTACCATGAGGGGAACGTAGGCAACCAGAAATGGTCCGGTCACAAATACATTCACATCTCAGAAAATCCAGTCTCATCAAGGGTCGTCCCTATACACAAATCTTCTTCACAATTCACCAAATTTGATTCTTGATATCGGTTGGTTTTCTCCTCGTGATTAATCAAAATATTCGTTCATATCAAGCTTAGTGGTTGAATAATCTGAACATCAATAGAGGGTTTTAAGCAGCCTTGTGATCATCATGAATAAGATAAGTTTTCAAATGTCTCGACAAGTCTTCTTTTTCTACATCATAGGAAAATAGAGCCAAACACTGTCTTTCTGTCAGCAGGGGCTTCCATACACTTTTTCACATCTTGTGATGCTTATACTCTCTCAAAAGAGTCAAATCCAAAGCGAGATTTTACACAAACTCGGGATTCATTCCCACTTTTCAAAAGATGTGCCCCTGTGCGTATACATTTCTGAGTCTTGTCCAATGACTGATTGACTAAGGTCTGGATAGATGGGTGCCTCCTTGGCCACATGATAACTCTGTCTGCAATAGGGCTGCATTGAATCTCTTCAAGCTGGGGCTTTGCTATGCTGTTCTCTCAAGCTCTCCCGTATCAGCTCTTCAAGCTGGGGCTTTGTTAAGCTGTTCTCTCAGGCTCTTCTTACCAGATTCCCTCAGGGTTTGCTTTGCATTATCAACTGGGGCTTCTCCTAGTCATCTCTTCAAAGCCAGGGCATTCTATGCACTTCCTCTACTGCTTGCCGTTTTCGGCACATGACACACTTTGTTCTTATCAGCAACAATCAACCTGCTGCAATCTGTACTCTCAGAGCACGCCCCGACTTCCCTAGGCTCCACCATTTCTCATCCATCACTCATACACTTCTTAAGTTCATGGGAGAGGGTTCGCAACCCATTCATCACCATACATACATCATCACACATATATATAGTCATTCCATCATAAATCCATCATAGCACAATTGCTACATACATATCAGCTCGTCGAGCCATGCAAAATTCTCACTCCATTTTCATCCCCAGCCGAGATGGACTCGTGCATCAAGATTAATAATGCATAAGCAAAAATTTCAAATCAAGCTCAAATTAATGCAAATTGCCTAGAGTGTTGTATTTCCCCACATAGGGTACAATAATCAAGCGATCATAATCTGATCATGGGGATTGCTCCTCAAATCACAATCTAGACAAAGATTTCAAATCCTGCAGGTGGCATATTCTGCCTTCATCATCTTCATCAGTCTCATCATCTTCGGATTCATCCACATTATTTGAAAGAGCCTCAACTGCCTCAATCTCCAATCAATAGTGCTCATCATGTCTCAGCGATAGCAAAGTTCATCTGGCATGGCAAATCATCATCAATATCCCGTGTTGGACGGAGAATCATCATCAATATCCTGTGTTGGATGGCGATTTCATCATCAATATCCCGTGTTGGACGGAGAATCATCATCAAATCCCGTGTTGGATGGAGAGTCATTACCAAATCCCGTGTTGGATGGAGAGTCATTATCAAATATCGTGTTGGACGGAGAGTCATCATCAAATCTCGTGTTGGACGGAGAGTCATCACCAAATCCCGTGTTGGACGGAGAGTCATCATCAAATCCCGTGTTGGACGGAGAGTCATTATCAAATGCCGTGTTGGACAGAGAGTCATCATCAAATCCCGTGTTGGACGGAGAGTCATTATCAAATTCGTGTTAGACGGAGAATCCTCATCAGAAATCTGTGTTGGACGGAGAATCATCATCAAATACCCGTGTTGGATGGAAAGTCATAAAAATTTGTGTTGGATGGAGAGTCTTCCTCAAAGTACCCGTGTTGGACGGCGAATTATCAGCAAATCCCGTGTTGGACGGGGAATCATTATCAAAAATCCCGTGTTGGACGGAGAATCATCAGCAAATGCCCGTGTTAGACGGAAAATCATCATCAATGCCCGTGTTGGACGGCCAATCATCATCAGTCGTATCCTCAGTCCTTCTGGCAGCTACAGGTAAGCACAACACAGGTATGAAAACATATCTCTACCATGTTGTCTTTAGCATTTTCCTATACTTCCCCCCAATGGTCAATCTACCTTGAACTATGATCTGGCTTGATTTCCTCCTAGGGATACATAGGAATCCTTTTCCAAAAAGGTCCAGCCATCCAACCTCATCAATCATTTTCCTTCATCCACCATATCCCCAGCAGATCCGGCAATTTGACCACTCTGGTCTATCTTTCCCACCAGCCGCTCATTGGGCTTGGGATCCTTCTTATCGACAACCTCACTTCTTCCATAAGTGACGTTGCCGAGGGGCTCTGTGAGTACCCCAGTCTAATTCGAAACCCTTCATAAGTGCCTTTTAATATAATAAAATTGCACTAGGGGCGTTTTGGTAAATTTTCGGTCCATTCCGAGACTTCCGAAAACTTTTTATAAGTTTTTGCGAAGGAAGTACTTTTAAGTCATTTTTCCATGCAAAAGGACCTACAGGGAATTATTTGTTTTGGACCTGTTGGGAATTAACTCTGAATATTCCAGAACAGGTTGTTGGCGCCAGAAACGGTTAACGGGCTCGTTAAGTCGTACGAGACAACGAGCCACGAAAAGTCACAGTGTAAGGTCGTACGACGCAAGAACCCCTCATCAGCAGCTATAAAATGGACCCTCCCCCTCTCATTTCTAGATCCGTTGGAGCCTCCCTACTGTTACCCTGCCAAAATCACCTCAGAAGCTCGTCTCTCTCTTCCTTCCATATAAACCCACTCCAATTCCCTCAATTCAATCTCTCTCTCATCCAATTCATTCTCCATCATACACCAATTCCATCTCCCTTTCATACATACACTGAAGATCGAAGTCCAGCACTCCATCTATGTTCGAATTCTCATTCAGAAGCTGATTTGAAGATCCCTACACCTAACTTGGTGTAGAGATTGTGGATCTACAAGGGTAACAACTCCCTCCTTCCTTCTCTCTCTTATATTTGCTATTTGCACAAATCATATTCAATTTCTATTCACAACTTGATAATTAAGCCCAATCTGCTCTATTATCAAGTTGCAATCGCCATCTCTCTGTTTAAGTTGCATTGTTTCATATTATTTCATGCTTTTGAATTAATTGGGTTTAATTGAGACTTGTTCATCAAGGGACTGTGGATTTCTCCATATCCACACCCACTTGTATGATTGGATTGTTGATTCATGTGTTCCCTGAGTCGAATCTCTGATGTAATTTGGCTTAGGTAGTCCTTTGTGCAATCTGTAACTAAATGTGTAAAACCTCTACAGAGTGGCATGTTAAGTCACGTGACACAACTGGCCACCCCAGGTCCTGGGTCGTGGGACATAACTAGCCACCTGCAGAAGGTTCATTTCAGTTGTAATCCTTGTTCAATCCTCATTATATTTGGGATGTGGCCTCCGATAGTAAATGGTTCACAAGATGTAATTTCCTTCATTGATCAATAAAGCAAAGCATTAATATGCATTTCATTATATATTATGTCTCACACATTTGCACACACTTATTGAATGAATTGGATGTTGAACATAGAAATACTCATTTACGAGGCGTGTTGGGTGAACTCTCGGTTCTTCCCAACACGTAATCTGACCCCCGAACCCAAATTCTCTTTTCAAAAGGTTTTCAATGTTTCCTTTAAAACAGCGTGGCGACTCCCAATTTTCTAAATTTTTCGGCGAGCGTACATTCACTTATTTATAAACACGACATTTTCTTTGAAACGAACCAAAATGGTAGTTTGTACTCCCTCCATCCCAATTTAAGGTTCTTATTTTTCTTTTTAATTTGTCTTATTGAAGTCGTGCAAGTGGGGATGTTTCAAGGCAGGTCTGGACAGGAAGGCCGCGAAGGTGAGGTCTCTGGACAGATGCGCGCCCGCCAAAGGAAAATTGACTTGCAGGGAAAATTGCACAGGGCACGACTCGTGACCTCAAGCATGAGTCGTGATGGTGATTAGCACGAGTGCAACAAAAGAAACGAGTCGTATCACGAGTGGGACAACAAGGGAACGACTCGTGCCCTCTAGCACGAGTCGTGCTTTCGGCGGAAATCGAATCTGGTGTTTCCTTAAACTGGTGTTTGAACGATTTAAGTTTGGGTTATTTTGTCTTTTCCTTTTAAAGTTGTTTTAGGGTTTGTGTGGGAGTATTTATACTTGTTTTAGAGTTTTGAAAACTTAGACTTCGATTATTGATGAATTATTGAGAAGAGCTTAAAGATTTCTTTTCGAACCTTGTTTCATTCTTGTTTGGTCTTTATTAATTTGCAGAAGATCTTCCTTGGAAGTTCTTATTTATCTAAGGAATTGCGATTCCTTGCAGAAGGTTTTGATTTCGATCAAGCCTTGTTACTATTCTGCTGCGTAATCCACATCAGTTGGTATCAGAAATCGGACGATCCTAGGGTTCTCTGATGAGAAGATGGCTAACAATGGGGAAACGACGGAGATATAACTCTTACCACAATCCTTGAAACTTTGAATCGCCAAGAACAAGCTGCGATAGCTCGTATGGAGCGTCAGGAGCAGGCGGCTACTGCGCGACAGGAACGTCCACATAGAGAGTTGATTGAAGTTTTGAGAGGATTGCAAGTTGGTCAAGGTGGTGTCAACCCACGAAATTGGGCTGGTCCTCGCGGGGAAAATCTCCATCGTGGTGATCCGATAGGCGGGGATACTTCAGATAATGATGAAGGTGAGGCCAGGGCAGTGCCTTCTCAAGATCAACGACCCAAGATTAGGGCGGATATTCCGGTCTTTAATGGTGAGTTGTCTATTGAAGAATATTTGGATTGGCTTTCTGAAGTTGAAAAATTCTTTAGATTAATGCGTATTGAAGAAGATAGAAAAGTTCCATATGTCGCTTATAAGTTGCGTGATGGTGCGTCTGCATGGTGGGACCATTTGTCAAGACAGAGGATGCGTGAAGGTCAGCCTGAAATTCGTTATTAGGACCATATAAAGAGAGAGTTAAGGGATCGTTTTATTCCACGAGATCATGATCAGGATCTCTATAAGAAATTCTTGGCTTGTAAGCAGGGTAGTAGAACAGTTGAAGAATATGCTCATGATTTTCATGCGCAGTCAGCACGCACTGATTTATATGAAACATAATCTCAGTTGGTTGCTAGGTTTATTTCGGGTCTTCGACTAAATATTAAACATCAGATAGAATTATTTACTACATATTCTTTGAATGAAACTATTTCTAGGGCGAAAAAGGCTGAAAGACAATTATCGACTACATATCGCTCTCCGACCACATTTAAGAGGTTTAGTGATGCATCTTCTTCGGGTAGCATGGGCCAATTGTCAGGTTCTAATGTCGATGGAGGTAAGGAGAATTCTCATGTAGCGGGTCCAAAGATTGATGATGGTAAGAAAGCTACAGCTCCGGCTCCTGCTCAAAATCCACCGGCTCGTAGAAATGCCAACACCCAAAATAATAATCCCTATGCCAACATTATGGGGATAAATGTTTTCGGTATAACCAAATAGGGCATATTTCCAGTAATTGTCTGCAACAAAAGGGGTAGGGGTTTAATATGGTGGAGCGTTATGGGTATGATGATGAGGAGGATGAGGAGGTTTGTGAGGTGGTCTATATAAATCCTAATGGGGATGATGATAAAGGAGACGAACACGAGTTATATGTGGTCCGGAAGCTTATGTTGACTACTCCTGCAGAGGAGGCTAATCCAGAGAGACATAATATTTTTCGCACCAAAGGGAAGGTCAATGATTTTGTGGCTATGATAATCATTGATAGTGGTAGCAGTGAAAACCTGGTGGCTTGTGGATTGGTGGATAAATTGAAGCTCGAGGTGCGCAAGCATCGTACTCCTTACACTATGGGGTGGATTAACAATGTTGGCACTATCAAGGTACATGAGCAATGTCTTCTTCCTTTCTCTATTGGTAGTTATAAGGATGAAATTTTATGTGATATAGTAGATATGACTGCATGCCATTTATTATTGGGTAGACCTTGGCAATATGATCTTGGCGTTGTGCATAATGGGCGGGAGAATTTTATTAGTTTTAAGAAAGATGGGGTTCATTTTCATTTGCATGCTTTGAAAAGTGGTTCTAGTGGAAAAACGAAAGTGAAGCCTATTGTTTCTTTATGTACTGCTAATGAATTTGTTGAGGATAATGTGAATGCTCATTTTGTGTTTGCGGTAGTGCAAAAAGGGGTATTGGGACAGGTTAGTTTGGTCCCTAAATATTTGCAGTCAGTATTGGATGAATATCACGATATTATGCCGGATGAGCTTCCTACAGGGTTATCGCCCTTGCGTGATATACAGCATAATATTGATTTGGTGCCAGGTGCTTCTATACCTAATCTCGCACATTACAGGATGAGTCCCGCGGAGCATGATATTTTGAGAGAGCAGGTGGAAGATTTGTTGAAGAAAGGGTATATACAGGAAAGTATGAGTCCATGTGCAGTTTCGGCTCTACTTGTTCCTAAGAAAGATGGTACTTGGCGGATGCGTGTGGATAGTAGGGCAATCAACAAAATTACTGTTAAATACATGTTTCCTATTCCTCGTTTGGATGACATGTTGAATATGCTTAGGGGTTTCAAGGTGTTCTCTAAAATTGATTTGAAAAGTGGTTATCATCAGGTTCGTGTTAAGCCGAGGGATGAGTGGAAGACCGCTTTCAAAACTAAGGAGGGGTTGTATGAGTGGTTGGTTATGCCTTTTGGGTTGTCTAATTCTCCTAGTACTTTTATGAGATTGATGCATCAAGTGTTGAAACCTTACAATGGTAAATTTTTGGTGGTATATTTTGATTTATAGTAGATCAGAGGAGGAGCATATTGAGCATCTTCAGGCGGTTCTACAGATTTTGAAGGATAATGAATTGCATGTGAATCTCAAGAAGTGCAGTTTTATGCTTGACCATTCGTTGTTCTTGGGTTATGTTGTTTCTGCAGATGGTATTCGAGTGGAAGAGGAAAAAGTTCGTGCTATTCGTGATTGGCCTACACCAACGACGGTTAGTGAGGTTCGTAGTTTTCATGGCCTTGCAAATTTTTATTGTCGTTTTATATGAAATTTTAGTACTATTATGGCTCTAATTACTGAATGTTTGAAGAAAGGGAAGTTTCATTGGGGTGATGAGGCTACCGCTAGTTTTGCATTGATTAAAGAAAAGTTGACTAGTGCACCATTGCTAGTTTTGCCTGATTTTTATAAACCTTTCGAGATGGAGACGGATGCTTCTGTGGTTGGTATAGGGGCTGTTTTACTTCAAGGCAAGAAACCGGTTGCTTTCATGAGTCAGAAGTTGGAGGAGGCTAAGCGAAAGTGGACTGTTTATGAGCTTGAATTCTATGCGGGGGTCCAAGCTATCAAGCATTGAGAAAAATATTTATTGCAGCGTGAGTTCATTCTTCATACTGATCATGAGGCCTTGAAGTACATGAATGGTAAGAAGCCGCTTAATCGAATGCATGCTCGTTGGGTTGCTTATTTACAGCAGTTCACTTTTGTTATTAAACACAAGAGTGGACAACATAATAAGGTTGTGGATGCCTTAAGTCGTCGGGCTAATTTATTGGTGACAATGGAGAATGTAGTTGTGGGTTTTGATTGTTTGAAGGATTTGTATGCGACTGATGAAGATTTTGCTGATGAGTGGGCAAAGTGTAGAGATGGGAATCCTGTTGGGTTATTTTTATTGCAGGATGGTTTCTTGTTCTATATGGATAAATTGTGTATTCCACAAGGTTCTGTTCGTGAAAGTCTTATTTCGGAGATACACAAGAAAGGGCATTATGGGAGAGACAAGACAGTTGAGCTCGTTGCGAAGAAATATTATTGGCCACAACTTCGATGGGATACGCACAGGTTTGTTCAGAAGTGTATGGTCTGTCAGATCAACAAGGGACAGTCACAAAATACGGGTTTATATACTCCTTTGCCAATTTCGGATGGTCCTTGGGAGGATATTTCTATGGATTTTGTGATTGGGCTTTCGAGGACGCAACGTGCTAATGATTCAGTTTTTGTGGTGGTGGATCGTTTTTCTAAAATGGCTCACTTTATTCCCTGTAGAAAAACTCAAGATGCTTCTCACATTGCGGGTTTGTTCTTTAAGGAGGTTGTTCGTCTACATGGGATCCCGAAGACTATTACATTTGACAGAGATACTAAGTTTCTTAGTCATTTTTGGCGTACTTTGTGGCATATTTTTCAGACTGATTTGCAGTTTAGTAGTTCGTTTCACCCGCAGACAGATGGTCAGATGGAGGTGGTGAATAGGACTATGGGCTCTATGATTCGTTGTTTATGTGGTGAATATCCGAAGAAGTGGAATTTGGCCTTATCAACGGCTGAATTTGCTTTTAATAATATGACGAACCAGATGACGAAGAAAACTCCTTTTGAGATTGTTTATCAACGGCCTTCAAAGTATACTCTTGACTTGATTCCTTTGCCTAGAGTTTCGGGTTATAGTATTGCTGCTGAAAATATGGCAGAGATGATTGACGCGGTTCAGACAGAGGTCAAGAAGAACATTGAAGCGTCGAATGCCAAATATAAGGAGATAGCGAATAAGCGGCGTCGTTTCAAGGTATTTAATGTTGATGACTTGGTGATGGTTCATTTGCGTAAGAAACGGATTCCTCAAGGGACTTATCACAAGCTTCATCCCAAGAAGATTGGGCCTTGTCGGATATTGAAGAAGATTAATGACAACGCATATGTTGTGGATTTGCCAGATGGGTGGAATATTTCTAACACTTTTAATGTTTCAGATTTAGTTGAGTTCCACCCAGATGTTCCCCTTTATTTGGACAGAATCCTTTTGAAGTAGGGGCGAATGATGTCGTGCAAGTGGGGATGTTTCAAGGCAGGTCTGGATAGGAAGGCCGCGAATGTGAGGTCTCTGGACAGGTGCGCGCCTGCCAAAGGAAAATTGACTTGCAGGGAAAATTGCATAGGGCACGACTCGTGACCACAGGCATGAGTCGTGATGGTGATCCGCACGAGTGCAACAAAAGAAACGAGTCGTATCACGAGTGGGACAACAAGGGAACGATTCACGCCCTCTAGCACGATTCGTGCTTTTGACGGAAATCAAATCTGGTGTTTCCTTTTTCTGGTGTTTGAACGATTTAAGTTTGGGTTATTTTGTCTTTTCCTTTTAAAGTTGTTTTAGGGTTTGTGTGGGAGTATTTATACTTGTTTTAGAGTTTTGAAAACTTAGACTTTGATTATTGATGAATTATTGAGAAGAGCTTAAAGATTTCTTTTCGAACCTTGTTTCATTCTTGTTTGGTCTTTATTGACTTGCAGAAGATCTTCCTTGGAAGTTCTTATTTATCTAAGAAATTGCGATTTCTTGCAGAAGGTTTTGATTTCGATCAAGCCTTGTTACTATTTTGCTGCGTAATCCACATCACTTATTTTAAAGTTTTTAGTTGTTTTATTAATTAAAATGGATAATGAGATCCATTTGTCATCCTAACAACAAAATTCGCCATACAATTCTCTATTCTACTTTACTTTTAATACTCATAATATTTAATTTTTCTTAATATCAGCGTTAAGTCAAATTAAAAAGATTAAAACGGAAGGGAGGGATTACGTTATAATTTTGATTATTGTGTTATCGTAAATATCTTGGATCCGTAGTCTATGTATAATATTCTTCCAATCTAGGAGGAGACGTGTAATTTACTTGTTCTTATCCACTTGATTTACATTTTTCTTATTTTCTAAAAGTTTTATAATCTTTTTAAAGCATACTCCCTCCGTCTCACTTTACTTGGCACTAATTTCCATTTTGGATCGTCTCACTTCACTTGGCACCACCCAAAATGGAAAAGAATATTCACTATTCCCTCCACTCATTCTCTCTCCTACTTCACTTTTACACTCACAACATTCTCTCTCCTAACTATTCCTCCCACTCATTCTCTCTCCTATTTAATTCTTCATACTCACAACATTTAACTTTTTCTCTTTCTTACATCACTTTTCCTTAATTCCTACACCCAAAAAATTGGTGCCAAGTGAACCGGGACGGAGGGAGTATTTATCTTGTTCTTCTGCCTCAAATAAATTCTCCATATGAATCATGATGCAATTACATAATCAAGGTTGACTATATTGATGATTTTACGTGCAATGAACTTGTCCATTTTTTCCCCTTTTCTTCGTTATTGCTAGAGAAGAAATGATGTATTATAATTTTTATTTTTTTAACTTTTAAATTATGAAATCTTTACACATAAATTATCGGAATCCAGAGTTCGATAACTGATTTCTGTATTATTTAAGTGATTTGATTATTCATCTGAATTTATTCTCTGAAATTTATCTAATACTATATTTTAAACTTCTGAATAGCATATAGTATATGATTGTCTGTTCATTAATAATAAATATTGAATTTCAATGATAAATGTAATATTTAATATTTTAACATGAAAATGAAAATTAGGTTATTTCTCAAATCATTAGTTTAAAATTTTAAACTAAAACTTATATTTTTAAATGGAAACAACATTTTTTTTTCCAATACAAGAACATAAAAATTTTAAATTTGTTATCCCATTCTAACCTTCCTTTAAAAATATTGAATTTAATTGAAATTGAAATTGGAAAAAAAAATAAAAAAAATCATCATATCTCTATCCTTCTCCTTTATGGAGTTCATAAAAGCTTGAAAACCATCCCAATCCCCTTAAGATTATTGTAATCATCTCTGCAATCTAAACTAGGTAAATTTATGTCAAAAGTACCATTTGGCCACCCAACTTTATCACATTATTCACATAGTCCACCCAAGTCTCAAAATATTTGTCCTTGCCACTTAACTTTGTCAAGCGATTCACTTAGGCCACCAAAATTTCAAAATATTCAACCTTAAAATCAAGTAACCAAAAGATTGCAAATAAACTCAAGAAATGGACGATCGTTAACTTTTAACTTTTTTTCATTAACTGATTCCAAAATCTTTTTTATATCCTTCATTAAAGTAATCATAAATTACATTTGTAAATCTTAAATTGTTGGTTGTAATTTCAATTCAAAATAGTAAATACGGGAGCAACTTTAAAATTTTATAAATGTAAAAATAAAAGAAGAATAAGAAATCAGTATAAAGTCAATAAAATTTGAAGAAATGAAAAATTACAGCTACAATTTTAGATTGTTATTGCCTATAGATCTTGTTTCGGTAAAATTTATAAATTCTCATCTATAATCGACAGTCAACAAATTATTTTTATGCCACTCAAAAATTCTAATATTTAATTTTTTTAGTTAAATTTCTATTAATGTATTTATGTTTATAAAAAATGTTATATTATAATTCACGAGTTCTACCTAAATTTTGAACATCACGCAATTTAAAAAAATTAAATACGACTTAAAATTTTGTATTCAAAAAGATAATAATTTTAAAATTGTAATTTAAAATTTAAAATTATATTTTGGTGTTAATTTGTCACTTATAAAAATATTAATATATAAACTTTTTGTTAATTTTTCGTGTTCAATTTTTAAGAACATGTTTATATTTTAAAAATTATAAAATTATGTTTCATACGTACTATTTAAAAAATTAAAATCGTAACTAATAAGTCAAAAGAATTGACTCATGACTGCTTTATTGAGGCGTTGAAAAATATATTGAAACTAACTAAACGAAAAAATTATAGAAAATCCAATGAGGGGTATAAAGGAGATTTTGAAACCAACTAACGGAAAAAAGTTAATGGTCATTAATTTGTTTGGTTCATTTGCATAATTTTAGTTAGTTGAGTGGCAAGGCTGAATATTTTAAAAATTCAGTGTCTTATGTGAATCGCTTGGCAAAGTTGAGTGGCAATGATGAATATTTCGAGACTTGTGTGGCCTATGTGAATAATGTGGGAAACTTAGGTGGCCAAAATGATAATTTTGCCTAAATTTATTGTTGTGAAATAACAAAAAATAAGTAAAACATTTTATAGGTTTTGATAAAAGAAAAGACTCAAATTGTATTGATCTTTACGATAGTATTTATACATGAATAAACCTAACTAGGTAAGTAAGTAATACTAGAATCCTACATAAACTAGAATCCTTCGTAAACTAGAAAAAGGAAAGAAGATCACAGCGAAAGATTACAGTGAGGCGGCAACTTGGATAAGGATGAGGCGCCAGCCTCACTAGCAGTACTACGAGCCTTTGCTGATCTAGGTGGGGCGGCCGCCTGGCTCAGGGGTGAGGCGCCAGCCTCGGTGGCAGTACATATGTTGCTACGCTCCCTTAAGATGGATGACCGGTTAGAAAGTCCAATCTTGGCAATTAACTCCATAAATCTCGGCCTTGGTAATGATTTGGTGAGTGCATCCGCAAGTTGGTCCGTTCCCAAAATATGAGAGACACGTAGGTTGTTGTTTTGAGCTTGTTCACGAACAAAATGGTAGTCAAGACCAAGGTTCTTCATTTTGAAGTGAAAGACAGGATTTTCCGCTACATATGTTGCACCCATATTGTCACAGTAAATGGTAGGCGGTATCTTGATAGAAACATGTAATTCACTCAACAAATTTTATAACCACAAAACCTCTGCTGTAGCAAAGAACTCGCCCTATACTCAGCTTCAGTAGAGGATCTGGCTAATGTTTTCTGCTTGCGAGAACTCCATGACAGAGGATTACGGCCAAGGTATACAATGTAACTGGTGGTGGAAATATGATCGTCCTTATCACCCGCCCAGTCTGCATCCGTAAACACGTGCAGAGTGAGGGGAAAGTCACGTCGTTTGAGTAGACCATGAGAGATTGTACCCACTAAATAATGCAAGACTCATTTTAAAGCAGCCCAATGTAAATCAATCGAACAATGCATAAATTGAGACAACCGATTTATAGCAAAAGAAAGATCACACCTTGTTAGGGCAAGATACTTGTTTTGGGCAATTTTCAACAAGGTGAATTTATTTGGAAGAAACTCCGGGTACAAATGAAATATAATTCACTATCAAGATGGAAGCAAGGATGTAACGAGGAAAACCTTTGAACAATCGTTCGCCGGAAAAAACCTCGGGAGGCTTTAGGAAAAGTCTACCTTAACCAAAAATGTAATCTTATTGATCGTTGCATTTTGAGTACAAAGTGCAGAGAGAGTGTAGTGTCTTGTGCGTACAGGTGCTTTACTAGAGATGATTTATATACAAAAGGTGTAACTGAAATAACAACATAAATAATATCCCTGCTTTCTCGCCTAGAATCTCACTTCTTGTTAATGATTTGCATCCGTTATTCCTTTGTTGGAGTCATGGCCGTTATAAGGATTATACCATCGTTGACAAGGTCTTCATGTGGTCGTGATAGAGTTATCCTGTTTGTGCATGACTTGGTTCCTGAAAATAGGAAGATATAAAACAAACAACTCAAGGTGTTAGTTCAAGATGTAGTTCCAAGATGTTACCTCAACCGTCATGCATTCAATACTCGAGAGGAAGGGTTTGGTGGGTAATCCCTCTTGTAAGACATCCCACACAACCGTCATGCATTCAATACGAGTATGACGGTGCTCGTTGACTTTTATCACAAAGATTTCCTTGCATGGCTGGGCCAGAGAGTCGACTTGAAGAATGCTGATAAATCTTCGATTGGGGACTGGGGGTTTATGTGCCTGCATCATGGCGATGCTCAGTGTTTATTTCCAGTCTGCCCCCAAGTGTTGGAAACGGCAATTGAACTTGATGTATCGGACGTCTGTGGTCTCGCCCGTTCAAGTACGCTGACATAGTTAGCATCACTGGACTCTGAGGGATTCTGATGAGACTTGCCCCGATGGTCCCTTGGTTGATTTGAAGGAGGTAGCCCCAGTCTCTTGCTGCGGGTACGCTTGACTGCTGTCTCGGCTTCATTCCCTATGAGAAAACTGTCCCCTCGGATGACTTCGAGGTCTCCCTGACGGTTAATGAACTTGACGCATTGATGGAGAGTGGAAGTTATGACTTTCATGTGATGTAGCCAAGGGCGTCCCAATAGAGCTGTGAATTCAGACTGAATATCCATTACATGGAATTTTGCTGGCACCATTTGGGTTTCGAACCAGAGCTCCAGAGTCACCGTCCCCAGGATAGGATGAGACGTGCCGTCGTAGGCCTTGATAGTCTGGATAGATGGGATCATGTTCCTTTCATTGATGCGTAGGGCCCGCATCATGCTGAGGGGAAGGACGTTAAAGGCTGGTCCGTTGTCCACCAATACCCCGGGGAGTGATATGGTGTTGAGCCGGAGAGTGATGTACAGGGCTTCATTGTGCCCGGAGGCGTATCTTGGCAGGTCTTCGTCGCAGAAGGTGATCATACTACCATATATCAGGGGATCATAGATTTGGTCTCTATCCGGAGAAGGAGAGTCATCAAGCCATCCGTTTCCTGTCTTTCTTTTGCGAGGTAAAGCTTTTGCTGAAGCCTCAGGGTTGTGTCGAGGCTGTTTGTAGCGGTTGCCACCCTGGGTCAGCACATTGATTGAGTGCGAGCGCCAAACTAGTTTTGATCTTTCTTTGCCGGTACGTGTTTGGAAGCTTGACAGATTGAACCTTGGCTGATCCGCAGGGGATTAGGCTTCTGACTGGCAGTGAAATTTCCCAGATCTGAGGTATTCTTGTGTCCCAAGGTCTGAACTCTGTTGTCAGCAGGACTTTTCGGCCTTCTAACCCCTGTTTGTTCTAGAGCGGCATGGCCTGGAGGAAGGGAGGACTGGTTGGAGTAGAGTACGTAGTAATCGAATCTTCCGGATGGCTCTCCGAGTGTACCCACACTGGTATCACCGGCTTCGAACCTTTCTTTCAATTTTTGCTGGGAGGAAGCTTTCTTCTTCTTAGGAGGACGGTCCTCGCTTATCCAATCCTGGTAGTCCCTTTCAAGACAGTCGAGGCAGTCACAGATATCCCACCAAATGTGCTCAACAACTGGCGGCGGGTTTGGGACCTCGGTTTGAGCCGTGCTAGAATGACTCTGACTTGGACTAGTCCGGGAGACTGTCAGTTGGGCTCACCTGGGGAGCAAAGGGTTGGATTCTCGCCGAGTAACAAGAGGCATTAGGAGCCGGGAAAACGAGGCACATATTTGTCCTTCGGGGAGCCCCGGTTAGTTGGGATTGCTAATGTTCCGAAATGACGTGTGGCCTCTTCGATCCAGCCTGCTGTTTATTCCGGACGTTCTTCAAGAGCCCCGATGGCCTGACCATATTTCCTCCGTTGTTTCCCAATCTCCGTTCCCCTTACTGATTTCTGCGGACCGGTATCACTCGAGAGGACACTGACGAGCTGTTGAGGCATGCCCGAACCCCATCCATCTCTGACTGCTGTTGGAATGGCGGCCCTTTGAATTGCTGTTTGGGGGCTAGCTGGCCTGTCAATCTACGGGCAGGAGTTCCGGCAGTGGATACATAGGAATCTGGTGAAGGCATCTTGACACATCCGGGACTATTGAGAGCGGGGGGAGGATTTTCTTCCTTATTTACGGTAAAAGTGCCATTGGGATTGGGGCTGGCGACCAAACCATGACTCTTAAAGGCTTCCAGAAGGTTATCAATTTGAGCTTCATGTCGCAGTCTAATCTGCTCTACCAACTGGACCCAATGCAGGTCTGTCTGAGGGATTCCGGAAGATGGAGTGGTGTTGTCCCTATCGTTACCAGCTGATGCAGACATTCTGAAACCCAGAGTCGGAACAAATGGTGAAGCTTACGATGCGCTTGACTCTTCCCAACTGATCAAACGGTGACCCGGTGCCCGAAACCAAGCTTTGTGCGGAGCTGCGAGGGTTCAGATGTCTGGGAATGAAGGAGGGTAGGTGTTTGGGCTTTGGGCTCATGCAACATGCAGTTATTTGTTCTAGTTTTACTTAAAACATGTTTTATTAACCTAAACGGTTGGAAAAGATTGCTCTTCTTTTTCGCAAACTACTCTGGATCCTGGATCAGTGGGCCCTATCACTACGCCTGCGGACCCTCAACCTGTAACCTCGAACAAGGGTTCCGTAGGGCAAGCAGGTCCCACCGACCGAAAAGAAAAACGATCCTAATGTCTGGCGGGTAATCGAGTCTTAACGAGCATTCGATGTAAATTACGGACAAAGCTGACGTCAAAGTCAAGATCATGTTCGAGGGCTCGACAAAAAGTCGGCATGGTTTGGACTGATAAATGTCCACAATTGATCTTGACTCGTCGTCAGTTAAGTCGTAATTAGACATGGAATGATCGTTAATCCTTGATGACTCAGTGTCATGCTTTGGGAGTCAGTGTATAATTTGTGCCAGTCAGAGTCAAAGTCAAGGCGCCAGTCAATATCTGGTCAAAGCCCGTGACGGAAAACCGGCAGGACTTCGACTGATTAGGGTCCCGAAAGATATTGACTTGGTAGGCTGACTAAGGCTTGAAAGGAAAGGTCTATACACAGACAGGGCATGACACAGACCAGACTAAAAACCAACCGGGTCTCGGACAATGTGTGTCACGGACAAGTGCATGGTCGAAACGAGGCTCCATGGGATGTTTGGGTAGTCTCGTGCTCGCACCGAGAGGCGTAATAAGGCCAAACGGGCTGCTACTGGATTTCCCCGGGTTAAGGACGTAGTGTGCAGTGTAAGGCCAAGTGCGCGTAGTGTACAAGCAGTCTATCTTCTTTTTCTGAGTAAAATAGGAATTTTCATGTGTCTTAAAAAGTATGATGCATGCCCAAAATTTGAAAATGATTTTTTTTTTGAATTTTTTTTTGAAAATATTTTTGAAAATCTTTTTTCTTTTGAAAATCTTTTTTTTTTTTTGAATTTTTTTTTTGAAAGTAAATGAACACATAAGCACATAATTCAAGGCAACGGGTCCGATAGTCAAAATTTTGACTTTTCCGAGGCGGCCAAAACAACACGAAATGTGTAAAACCAACACACACACAGTACAAATGATTTCAAATGCCGGGATGGAAGCTTGACCCACAAAAGTTTTTTTTTTTTTTTTTTTTTTGAAAAGATAAAACTTATCTTTCCCCAGCAGAGTCGCCACTGTGATGAATGCCACCCGATTTTTCCTTTCTTTTTTTGAAAATCAAAAACGGAGACGGAGTCGCCATGCCATTTTTGTTTTAAGGGCCAAAACTTTGAAAAATGCACGAGATTAGAGATTTGGGTTCGGAGGTCACGTTACACGCCGGGAAGAATGTTAGGGTTCACCCGGAATGCCTCGTAAAACGAGTCTTCCTAATTTGAAACCATTTGGGTGTGTGTGTGTGTGTGTTTTGGTTAAAATAAATCTAAACTGAGAAATTTAAAAATTGAGAACTCTTTATTAGACTTTAAACAAATCCCATGATTTTTGGTATGATTTTAGGGTTGAGTTTTGGTACTCAAAAGACTCCTTGAAGTTGAAAATAAATTCTGCCAGAATGAAAAAGACAGTGGACACTTGATTTTAAAATGGATTTAAGAGCTTTAAAACTTCAAAATATGGGGAAAGTCCGAGAATGAAAGTTGTTCAAAACATCTTAAATAAGGTTTATGCAAAAGACTTTTCCATTTGGGGATGATTTGATGGACCAAAACCTTCTGGAAATCTCAGATATGAAATCTGGATTTCCAGAGACTGTTGAACTGACCTTTGGAAAATAATTTGAAAAAGGAAGTTAGACTCACGTAAAAAATAAAATAAAAATATGTCTGGAAATCACTGGATGTTGGATACAAAAAGTATTTTGTAGTCAACACCAAATTCCAAGTTATTCTGTGTCCAAAAAATTAGACAATGGACTGAGGTCTTAGAACAATGCTACTGGACAGCAAAATGTTCTTGAAGGAAAATGTGATTTTAAAGGGGGTTTTGCATCCATGCTTGTCCCCATTTCCTTAGGATTTGATTAGTGATCACTAGACATTTTAGTGGTGATCTACTATATCAAGCCATCATTAGGGTACATTAGGACTTGAAGCATTTCATTTGCTTGGGAAGGGGAGTTTTAACCTTGAAAATGAGATTTTTGTTGTGAAAATGGATTTTGGAAAACACTTGTAAATGAATGATTTTGAGGAAAAACACTTTTAAGTGAATAAGAAGTAATTTGGACCTTTTAAATGGTCATCCATGGAAATTTATTCCAAGGTGACTACATTTTTAGGTCAAGCAAAGATGAACAACAAACAAGTTGATGAACAAACTACATTTTTGAAGTTTGAAATGTATGCATGGATGAGAGAGGTTTAGGGTAAGGAGAAGGAGAGTTTACCAATGGTGGTTTAACCCTATCTTCTTGTGTTTGAATGGATTCAAGGCTTGGATGTGTTTAGTGTTTGATGATAGAGTTGGTCAAAGAGAAAACAAGTAGATAACACTTAAGTCCTCTATGTTTTCTCTCTAATCCTCCTCTTTAGTGTTGCTTTGAGCTTGAGCTTGTGTATGTTTAAGAGTGATTTGAGAGTGTTTGGGGTGAGATTGGGAAATACTCAAGAGAAAATGGTGGCAATCTAAGGATTCCCAATGTTTTCTCCTTGTTTTTCGCCAGAGGATAGCTTCTGTGAGTGAATTGTGTTCCTTTTTTTTTCTCAGACTGAGGGGCTCAATTTATAGGCCTCTGAAAATTGCACTTTCATCCGCGCGGACTGGACCTGCAGCGTGCACTGTTCATTAAATGCAGCTGCAGGCTTTGGACCAAAGGAATATTTTCAAAATATTCAAATAGTTTGTGTTCCAGCAGCTTCCCATTTCGGGTTTTTTGGCTTTTTTGAGATTCTTTTCTTGGTTTAACTTTAAATAGCAATGCCTAATTTACCCTTGCTTTGTTAGAAAAGTTAGGGATTGTTAGAAATGTTAGGGATGTTAGGACTTTCGTTAATTTTCTAACGAAAATACTAACAACTCAAATTGGAGCACTTACAAAGAGTTATAATGGGCCTAGAGGTCCATAACTACTTTCCTTTTGCATGGCTCTTAAAAGAAAATCAAATCTTTTGGAATCCCTTCCAAGTCGGGTGCTTCATATCTCTATTATATTCTAGGAAGGGAGGCTTCTCCGAAGGGTGTGATCTTCATCAATTTTTACCCTAATCCGGCTTATAAACTACGAGTCATTTGTGTAACCTTCTGAAAATTTCTTCGTAAGTGTTTTCTTCCGGAAAACAAATCGTCAATTGGGTCGGATAATGCACTCGTATTCCATGCTAACGTATATGTTATCCATCTTTGCAGTGACTCGTTCTGGTTTTGCAGCAAGCGATCTTGTGGCCAAGTACAAAAACAAGATGAAGGCTGAAGGGATTAAGCCTCCAAGAACAAATTTGGAGGCGGATATGCAAGTGATTTCGAAAAGAAAGAGGAATAAACAGGCAGGAGATGCAAAGGATGTAACACCAAGTGAAGAGGTTTTAGAAAATCGGGTAATATGTTTCTTTGGTATTTGTCTGAATATCCTTCTACATTTTGATCTGGTGTTGTTATCTCTGATGAAAGGCTGTAATGGTTGCCAAGATGATGGCTAATGAAATCAGGTTGTGGAAAGGGAAAGCTGATACTCTACTTATGGATAGGACAGAGTATGAAGAAGATCTTAAGGCAGCTTTCAAGATGTTGAAAGAGAAGAAGGAGGAGATAAAGGCAAAAGATAATGAGATCTCAAAATGGGTATTTAGAATAGCTGAAGCTGGTAGGAGACACGCTAAGGAGATGAAGAACCTTCATGACGATATGGTGAATGAGGTTGCACAATCGATTTTTGAGGCCAGGATTGATATTATTAAAGAATATCAGGCTGGTGAGCATACAAATTGGAATTTGGAAGAAGAATATGCCGCCTTAAAGAGGGTCATTAATGGGAAGGCGGGTGAGGTTAACTCCCGTGCTCAAGATGCAGAGAGAGTCAAACAGGTCGGGGATAATCAAGAGGACGAAACGGAGTAGGAATCTTTAGAGGTTGGCACGATTTACTTTCATTAAAAACAATTAATTTAATTGAGGATGTGTCCTCAGAACAAAATTTTTGGCTTGTAATTGACTCATAAGAGTCGGTAAATTTGTTTTGAAGATGTTAGGTTGGTTCAACATCTCAGATTAGTAGGACGTTTTACCCTTTTCTTTGATTTGATGGTATTTCCAAGTCTAGTAAGGCTTGGGTTACTTTTACTTTATAACGAGCTCTTTTTTAAGTTCGTGGTAACATGTAAATGTTACGACCACATGTCCTTGGATAACATGTTAATGTTATAACCAGTTTTGAAAAGATAACATGCAACGATGTTATAACCAAGTTGTAAAGATAACATGCAACGATGTTATAACCATTTGATCTCTTGGTAATATGTATAATGTCACAACCCTTAGTTCACGACTTGTTTTAAATATGGAAGACTAAATTCATCTAGCAAGGAGAATTATGTCTTCCTTATTAAATCAAGTGTGCAAATTGTGCGCCCAGGCAATAATGCAATCATAATTCTACAAGTATGCTATATATGGCTTTTGCGTTCGAATAGATTGTGTACCTTACAAAATCTTAACCCTTCAAGGCATTTAACACATTGCTTTCGATGCTCTTTATCCAATACGTAAGGGGGTTCTATCTTGCAACACAGGAACACGTTAGGGTTGGATGTTAGCTAACACCCTGTGATGTACCCGATTTTTTTTTGAAAATCAAACGGAGTCGCCACGCCATTTTTGTTTTAAGGGCCAAAACTTTGAAAAAAGCCCGAGATCAGAAATTTAGGTTCGGAGGTCACGTTACGTGCCGGGAAGGACGTTAGTGTGCACCCGACACGCCTCGTAAAAACGAGTCTTCCAAACATTCAAAATCCTTTGTTGTGTGTGTGTGTGTGTGTATATGTGTTTTGGCCAAAATAAGTTGAAACTGAGGTAAGTAAAAATTGGGAACTCTTTTTAAGGCTTTAAACTGATCCCATGATTTTTTGGATGATTTTTGGGTTGAGATTTGGAACTCAAAAGATTTTTGGAAGTTGAAAACCATTTCTGCCAGAATGAAAAAGGCAGTTGACCCTTGACTTTGAAATGGACTTTAGGGCTTGAAAACTCCAGAATCTGGGAAAAGTCCGGGAATGAAAAATGTTCAAAACACCTTAGAAAAGGTTTCTGTAAAAGAAATTTTCATTTTGGAGATGATTTGAGGGGTCAAAACCTTCTGTAAATCTCAGATCTGAAATCTGGATTTCCAGAGACTGATGAACTGACCTTCAAAAGAAAATTTGAAAAATGGAGTTTTACTCACGCAAAAAATAAAGTAAAAATATGTATGGAAATCTCTGGATGTTGGCTACAAAAAGTATTTTGTAGTCAACACCCAATTCCAAGTTTTACTGGGTCCAAAAAATAGGGAAATGGACTGAGTTCTCAGAACAATGCTACTGGACAGCAAGATGTTCTTGAGGGAAAATGTGATTTTTGGGGGGTTTGCATCTATGTTCACCCCATTTTCATCCCTAGACTTGATTCCACTACCTTGTGTCAAGTGGTTATCATATTCAAGTCATCCTTGGGGAATTTATGGGGTTTAAACATATCCTTTGCAAAGGGAAAGGGGATCTTTGTAAAGATGAAATTAAAGAGAAAACCAACTAGAGATTTAGAATATGGACCATTTGAGATGGTCATTCATGAAGATGAACTTCAAGATGACCATCTTAGGTCAAGACTTAAGTTAAACTAGACATAAAGTAGATCAAAGTAGGAAGAACAAGATGAACAAGCAATTAAAAGGGAGTTTTAGGGTTTCAAGAAGGAGGGCTTTACCAATGGTGACACCCTATCTTCCTAGGCTTGGAATTTGACTTGAGGAGTATCAAGATTTGGTGTTTGGCTTGAGGAGTATCAAGGTTTGGTGTTTGGATTTGTGTTTGGAGTGAGATTGGGAAAGATTCAAGAGAAAATGGTGGCAATCTAGAGATTCCCACTGTTTTCTCTCTATATTTCGCCGTAACTTCGTTGCCGTGATCAAAATGTGTTCTCAGTAAACTCGAGAGAGGAGGGTTCAATTTATAACCCCCTGTGAGAGTCAAACATATCCGCGCGGACAAGGTTGGTCGCGCGTGCACCGTTCATTAATTACAGCTTCAAAGCTTTGGACAGAAGAATAATCTTTTCAAAATTCAAATTAATCACCCGCTTTTTGTTCCACCCATTTCTATTTAGGGTTTTTCTTATTTCTTTTGCTTTTTTGATTCCTTTTCTTGGTTTATCTTTTTTGGCAATCCCTAATCTACCCTTACTTGGTTAGAAATGTTAGGAATGTTAGGAATTGTTAGAAATGTTATAACTTTCGTTAATTTTCTAACGAAAAGCTACCAACTCAAATTGGAGCACTTACAAGTAGCCCCCTCGGCGACGGTGCTTTCGAAGGAAGCGGGTCGTCGATAAGAGTAAGGCTCCATATTTGACAGACGATCAAGTGATCGAGTGGCCGAACCTAATCAATAGGCTACCTACGTATCCTTAAGAGGAATCAAGCCGCCGTAGTTCGGGTCTTTCGACTATCTTTAGTTGTCGACCCCCGGAGTGACTGCTTAGGATGTCAACCCTGGCGAGCGAGTTCTACGCCGATTGCCGAAAGAAACTCGCTGGGATAAGAAATGACCCTCTTCTGGCCTCGATGGCTAGGGTTGTATATCCGCTCTGCTGGGATAGGAATGACCATTTTGGTCCGGCGGCCGAACCTAATGATAGGCTACCTACGTATCCTTAAGAGGAATCAAGCCGCCGTAGTTCGGGTCTTTCGACTATCTTTAGTCTTCGAACCTCTACCGCTTTAGGAAGGTCGCCCTAAGATTTGACTATTTTTGGGAAGTCACCCTATGGTCTGACTGTTTTGGGGAAGTCACCCTATGGCTCGACTATTTTGGGAAGTCGCCCTACGGTCCGACTATTTTTGGGAAGTCACCCTATGATCTGACTATTTTTGGGAAGTTGCCCTACGATCCTGATCTGTTGGGAAGTCACCCTAAGGTTTTGACTGCTTTGGGAAATCGCCCTAAGGTTTGACTATTTTTGGGAAGTCGCCCTATGGTCTGACTATTTTTGGGAAGTCACCCTACGATCTGACTATTTTTGGGAAGTCGCCCTATGATCTGACTGTTTTGGGGAAGTCACCCTAAGGTTTTGACTGTTTTGGGGAAGTCGCCCTAAGGTTTGACTATTTTTGGGAAGTCGCCCTATGGTCTGACTATTTTTGGGAAGTCACCCTACGATCTGACTATTTTTGGGAAGTCGCCCTATGATCTGACTGTTTTGGGGAAGTCACCCTAAGGTTTTGACTGTTTTGGGAAAGTCGCCCTAAGGTTTGACTATTTTTGGGAAGTCGCCCTATGGTCTGACTATTTTTGGGAAGTCACCCTACGATCTGACTATTTTTGGGAAGTCACCCTATGATCTGACTGTTTTGGGGAAGTCACCCTAAGGTTTTGACTGTTTTGGGGAAGTCGCCCTAAGATTCGACTATTTTTGGGAAGTCACCCTATGGTCTGACTATTTTTGGGAAGTCGCCCTGAGATCTGACTATTTTTGGGAAGTCACCCTAAGACCTGACTATTTTTGGGAAGTCACCCTATGATCTGACTATTTTTGGGAAGTCGCCCTATGGTTTGACTATTTTTGGGAAGTCACCCTATGATCTGACTATTTTTGGGAAGTCGCCCTATGGTTTGACTATTTTTGGGAAGTCACCCTATGATCTGACTGTTTTTGGGAAGTCACCCTGTAATCTGACTGTTTTTGGGAAGTCACCCTAAGGTTTTGACTGTTTTGGGGAAGTCGCCCT
The DNA here is from genome assembly GCA_022495995.1 of Adenophora triphylla var. japonica. Taxonomy (NCBI): domain Eukaryota; kingdom Viridiplantae; phylum Streptophyta; class Magnoliopsida; order Asterales; family Campanulaceae; genus Adenophora; species Adenophora triphylla. The sequence goes on from JAFEMH010005515.1 coordinate 138,313, forward strand.
ATGGTTTGATGATAATGTTCTTTTAGAAAAGTAGTTGACTAAGATATGCTTTCATACCTGTGCTGTGCTTACCTGTAGCTGCCGAAAGGACTGAGGCTACGGCTGATGTTGATGAAGAGTTGTCTGGGTTGCCGTTCGTGGGACGGTTTCGCCGACGATTTGCCGTCTTTGGAGGCATTTTGACCCGAAGGAGGAGTCTGGGCCGAGTCTCGCATCTTGCTGTGATCGTCAACCTTGTAGAGGTTGTTGAGCTTGTCTTCACATTGGGACTTCTTGCTTTTGAGAATTTGGTGTCTCTGACCGCATTGTATTTGAGAACTTGGCGTCTCTGACCGATTTGTATTTGAGAACTTGGCGTCTCTGACCGATTTGCATTCGAGAACTTGGCGTCCCTGACCGATTTGCATTTTGAGAACTTGGCGTCCCTGACTGATTTGCATTCGAGAACTTGGCGTTCCTGACCGATTTGCATTCGAGAACTTGGCGTTCCTGACCGAACTGTATTTGAGAACTTGGCGTCTCTGACCGATTTGTATTTGAGAACTTGGCGTCTCTGACCGAACTGTATTTGAGAACTTGGCGTCACTGACCGATTTGTATTTGAGAACTTGGCGTCTCTGACCGAACTGTATTTGAGAACTTGGCGTCTCTGACCGAACTGTATTTGAGAACTTGGCGTCTCTGACCGAACTGTATTTGAGAACTTGGCGTCTCTGACCGATTTGTATTTTGAGAACTTGGCGTCTCTGACCGATTTGTATTTTGAGAACTTGGCGTCTCTGACCGAGCGGTAGACACTGGAGGTGGTCTTCATTGGGGGCTGTTTTCATCCATTTGTGGACATTGGAGGTCGTCTTTAGCAAGTTGCAGACGCCGGAGCTTGTCTTTGCCAAACTGTAGATGCTGGAGGCTGTCTTCATCCATTTGTGGACATTGGAGGTCGTTTTTCGTGAAGATCATCCTTGCCGAAAAGGGGGATTTGATTTCACGTTTGAATTCCCGCATTCGTTAGTGAAGAGGAAGATGCATATATGACATTCATGATGACAGATGCATGCATAGAGCCAAAACTGATTGTGAGAGTATCACTGCATATGTTCGCGAGATGATGCATTTACTTGCTTTCGAAGATGCACTTAGCCTAAGCTTTTGGCAGGAAATTATGATTTATGATCTTCAATCACTTAGGATTTTTCCTATCGATTCAAGTTTTGTGCATGCTACATGAGCCCTCGGGAGATTTTTGTGGGGATGCATGGTGATGTATGTGTCCGGAGACTGCTTGGAACAGATTTTGAGCATGGGATGAGAACCCTTGATCGCGATTTAAACAAATTGTTGGTGAGGTTTTGTCGCAGCATCACATGGACCTCAATTTTGATGAGATCGATTCGATCCCTGGTCTTGATTGGAATTTTCCTCTCAATCTTGGTCATTTGAAGCCGATGCCGATGTGCTCTAGGGCGCGTTGATATGAGTGAATCCTCTTTCATTTGGGTGAGCCGTGACTTTGGCCGAAACCTTGTTCCTGAGAATGATTTGATGAAATTGCTAATGCAGTGGAGAAACCCCGATCTTAAATTCCGATGCTACGGAAGGCCGCCGTGTACCAAGTTCGAGGCCGAAACCTAGTTGTTGATGTGACTAGACCTTTCTTGTGACTTGATAAAATTCAGTCCAAAGGACCATCTTGACAAAGCCCCTGATCCCGAGTAGGCAAAGTCCAGATTTTGAAGAAGTGACTCGCGAATCTATCTCTGAGTGAAGAACCCAATATGGACCCAAAGATGACTATGGAAGCCCCACTTGAAGAGCCGAGCACAGAGAACCCGGGAGAACCGCTTAGCAAGCCCCAAAGTGAAGCAGAGCCTTGCTTGCATGCAGTCATTATGTGGCCAAGGAGGGTACCCATCTTTTCAAATCTTAGTCAACCACCAATGGACAAGACTCAGAATGTTTACGTGCAGGGCACATCTTTCGAAAAGTGGGAATGAATCCCGATTTTGTGTATACACACTCGCTTAGGTTTGACTCTTTTGAGAGAGTATAAGCGTTACAAGGTGTGGAAAAGTGTATGGAAGCCCCCGCCGACGTAAAGACAAAGGTTTGGCTCTATTTTCCTATGATGTAGAGAGAGAAGACTTGTCGAGACACTTGAAAAATTGTCTTATTCATGATGATCACAAGGCCGCTTAAAACCCTTTGTTAATGTTCTGTTATTCAACTCCTAAATCTGATATGAACAAATATTTTGATTAATCACAAGGAGAAAACCAACCGATATCGAGGATCAAGCTCGGAAAGTGTATAGGGACGATCCCCGATGAGACCGGATTTTTTTTTTTTTTGAGATTTGTTTGTGATTTCGACCGACCATTTCTCGGTTGCCTACGTTCCTCCATCATGAAGAGCTCAGTCGCCGTAGTTCGGGCTTATCCCGAATGAAGAGAGAATGAGTGTGAAAATTCAAGACTTTGAGGTTCTTTTGGGAATTTGAGGATTGGAGATTCGAATAACATATCCCCTTAGAGTGTTCATGAAAGACACGGATGCGAAGCCCCAGCTGGGACATCCACGGCAAGTGTTTGTGGAGGAGAAATGAAATATGCTCACATGAAATGTCGAATGAATCGACTTGAATTTGCACAATCTTTGATCATTTGAGCCGAGATGGATTTGGCTCCAATTTAAGCAAGCAATGAAGCATTAATTTGATTTATATTTTACGATGAAATTGCTATCCGATAGGAATTGCACTGGGTTTCCTGGCTTCGATCGCCATCGGGTAATTTTGGAAGTTATGACCTCTTAAAGTGAGAGGCCGGCCGGGCCTTTTGCCGACCGAACCTCTAAAGATGAGAGGTTGGCTTGCAGTGGATGTGTTTGGGAAATCTATGGCGGGAAGATTGATTGCCTCTAAGAGTGAGAGGTCAAATTTTGACTTTGGCCAAAGGCGATGGTAATGGGAATATCCTCTAAAAGCGAGAGGATGGCTTGGGATTGGTCACTTGAAATGGGAATATCCTCTAAAATAGAGAGGATGGCTTGGGATTGATTTATGGTAACGGGAATATCCTCTAAAATCGAGAGGATGGCTTAGGATTGATTTAAGGTAATGGTGAGAGGAAGTCCAAGCTATCGAGAACCTTTTGCGAACTTGCGAGAATTCGGGCTCCTATTTGATCATTGGAGAGCTTCTTGAGAAGTCGGGGACTCTTGTTGAATTGTGAGGATCGATGCATTCCTTCTCTCTTTTTTTTTTTTTTTTTTTTTTTTTTTTTAAGCTCTTGCTTGAACTTTTCTATTTCTTTCTTTTTTTTTTGCTTGAACTTTTCTCTTTCCTTTTTTTTAAGGCCTCCTGAGACGTTGAGGATTCTTGCTGAATTGTGAGGATTTAAAATCCTTCTTTTGATAACTTGGAAGGCCTCCCGAGAAGTTGAGGATTATCTTTGTCCTTCCCTCATGGCTTGAGATATTTTGCGCATCGCCGACTCTCGAAGCTAACTTCTTGGTCTTGCTTGGACTTCTCTCAATAAGGATCAAAGGTGATGGCTAAACAGGGTTTCAAAACATGCCGATCTTGAAATGAAAGGGTAGTGTTTAGTGAGGGTGAGATAATGGCTTTCCTATGGGTGAAAGGCTTCAACCGCAATCCCTACCGGATGACCTAAACGAGATTAAGTCTTCATTGCTTGCTTAAGCTTTAAATGAGAAAAGATCCATGCAAATTCATCGAGCAACGAGGGGATGATGATGAAAGGGATGTGAGCATACGAGATGCAAGACGGAGTTGGTAAGCCCCAATTTGGGAAGGATATCAATTGATTTTCTCACTCCGATTAATTTAAATATTAATCATTTCAAAGAATTAGTGGTCGAGCAAAGACAAGTGATCATTTTGGATAAAACCATTTCAATTAAGTGTAACGTGGGTGCGCAAGTGATGTCTCGAGTCTAGCAAGAAGAGAAAAAAAGACTTATATTAAAAGTTAGGCATTTAACCACTATGTCCAAAATGGACTACAACGACAAATGTCCAGGAAGGACTTAGGTGAAAGAAAAGTACTAGACCCTACGAAGGTTGACTCAAAAGACTATTTTAACGATAGGTAGCCCCCGCCTAGCCGCTTTGTCGTTGAACCATGCATCTATTCTTCGACGCCGGAGACGGAGCTATTGCAGATCTTTCCATCAGATTTCCTTGGCAATCTCTTTCTTAATCCAAACACTTTCATCGCCCGCGATGGCCGATTCACCGACCTCACAAGTGGGGCGTGTCAAATTCCATTATGCCCACAAGGCTTGAACCACCAAACTCGATCATGTTGACACTCATGTTGTTAGGGAGCGGGTTATTGATAGTGTTAGGCCCTTCGTGCATCTCTAACCTCCCTTGCTCAATCAAACCTCGATGGCCTTTTTTCAGGGGACGCAATCATCCGTCAGTGCCCATGGTATCGATGAAAGGCACAATGCTTGGAGGTATCCAAAGGAGCATTGGGGTTTCTAGGGCCGATAATTTTCCAAAGGCCTGAGCAAACCTTCTCTCACCAAACCTCAAGATATCACTCAAAGGCATCCCAAAGTTTCCCAAGTTTTGGAGCCGGATCCGGATGGATCGTGTTTCTTGGGAACAAAGGAAGTGGCATTGTTACAGCCCCGTCCCGCATAGCTAATCACTTCTTTACCTTTTGGTCAAGTCAGAGCCGTGGTCGAGGTGGAAGAAACCCGATCTCAGTAAGGTGCAGCAGCCGGCCGCCGATTGTAAGCCTTTTCGAACTTAGCCCCTAATTAACCATTGCACGCAAGTCGCCGTAGGGGAAGTGACCGAGGGAAGCTCTCAAATGCGGCTTCAAGCATGACCGAAAGATGTCTAACCGCTCCTCGTCGAGGGAGGAATGGCCATTTCACCGAGCTTTAAGTTCCACCTCTTATAGAAATCCCCAATATTCTCATTAGGGCGTTGCATCGTTGTTTGTGTGTCAACTCGTTTGTCTCCCATTCCAAGTTGGCTTTATACTTATCCGTGAAAGTACCGGTGATCCGTTCCCAAGTAGCCCTAGCTTCAGCCGCAATCGGAAAACCATTTCAAAGCCCCCGACTTCAAAGAGAGACTAAAGTAATCGGCCAACCGCCGGGTTTGTGCATCCCTTAGCCTTCATTGCCAAAGTATAGGTGTCCAAGTGAGTTTTAGGGCATGCACTCCCGTCAAACAATTCCAGAGCGGGCATCACAAACTTGTGAGGCAGTGGGGACAATCGAGCCTGGATCTCGTAGGCCGAAGAGCAAGATGTTCTTTTGCGCTCAATTCAAGAACCGTGCTTTCATTTCCTTGTGTTGCTCCATAAACCAAGCCAATTGGGGATCCAAAGGTGGAGCGGGAATTCCCGAGCCGATATTTGAGCCAGAAGAGGACTAGCCGTCGGGTGGTGCATTGTGGAAGGAATACCATACTCCGGCATAGGTGAAAACCCGTCCTTCGCCCAAATTACCCCGGGGAGTGTAGGTAGGAGCTTGGGCAAAGGGATAGAACCCAAACGACTTGCCGTTGGCTTCCAATCGGCAGAGAAGATGGAGGCAGATTCGAGGTAGCCGATGGCTTGGATTTCCTGGAGTGAGGCCCATAAGTAGGCTTAAGTGCGGGCCGCCGTCCCCGGTTGTTGAATTGCATGGCCGGTTGTGGCAAGGATGCATAACCGAGAGGATACTCGTGGTCCCGGTGATTCTCGATGAAACGGGATGGGGGCTTGCAACCCGTTGAACCCCGAGTGAGAAATGGGTTCATGGAAGCCGTATGAGGAGCAACCGAGCTAGCATCATTCTCGAGGAGGGGCTCCCGACCGTTGCCCCGAACCAAACCGTGGTGGCATTCCAAACCGTTGCCTGCGAAAGTCCGGGATTGATTGGTCCCAAACCGAGGCGGGATCCCAATTTGCCGTGGCATTCCTGGTATCCCCAACCATGGGAAGGCATTCCGCATCGACTTTGTCCCCACCGAGGCATTGCGAACCGGCTCGCCCCGTCAGCCGCATGGATCCAAAGGGTCTCAGCTGGGGAGCCACTGACCTAGGGATCGAGGAGCATGGGCTCGGTGGTAGTACCGTGGGAGGCCGGTGGTGGCATCCTGAGTAGTCGGGTTGACTCAAGAGCGGGATTGTGGTCTTCCTCTTCTTCCACAGCCAAGGTGCCATCCGGCCGAGACCGGCGGCCAATCCATGGCTTTTGATAGCCTCCATAAGGCTGTTCAACCGTGCTTCCCGGCGCACTCTCATCCGTTCGGCTAGCCGATTCCACCGTTGTTCCGTCCGAGGAGTCCCGGAGGCTGAGTGACGTTGTCCCCATCGCTACCGCCTGATGCGTACATTCTAAAATTCTGAGTCGAATGCATCGGTGAAGCCGATGATGCGCTGACTCTTCCCAACCGATTAAACGGTGACCCTGCCCGAAACCAACCTTTTGCGGAGTCATGGGGGAAAGACACGAGGGTTCGATGTCCGGGAATGGAAGGAGGGTAGGTGTTCGGGGCTTTTGGCTCATGCAACATGCGATTATTTGTTCATGTTTACTTAAAACATGTTTTATTAACCTAATCGGTTGGAAAAGATTGCTCTTCTTTTTCGCAAACTACTCGATTCTCGGATCGCCGGGCCCCGTCACTACGTCTATAAGCCCCTCGTATTCCACCCGTATTTCGACCTCCCAAAGGATGACACTGGCGAGGGTCCTATAGGGCAAGCGGGTCCCACCGACCGAAAGAAAACGATCCTAAAAGTCCATGGTAATCGAGTCTTAACGAGCATTCGATGTAAATTACTGACAAAGCCGACGTCAAAAGTCAAGATCATGTCCGAGGGCTCGACGAAAAGCCTGCATGATTCGACCGATAAGCGTCCACAATTGATCTTGACTTGTCGTCATTTAAGCCGTAATTAGGCATGGAATATTCATTAATCCTTGATGACTCGTCAATGCCGGGAGTCCGTGTATAATTTGTGCCGCCGTAGCCGAAGTCAAGGCGCCTGGCCAATATCTTGGTCAAAGTCCGCGGCGGAAAACCGCGTAACTTCGACCGATTAGTGGTCCCCGAAAGATATTGAGTCGGTGATGCCGACAAAGGCTTGAAAGGAAAGGTCTATACACGTACAGGCATGACACGCACTGCACTAAAACCAACCGGGTCTCTGACAAAGTGTGTCACTGACAAGCGCATGGTCGACACGAGGCTCCACGGGATGTCTGGGTAGTCCCGTGCTCATCCGAGAGGCGTAATAAGACCAAACGGACCGCGACAAGGATTTCCCTGGTTAGGGACGTAGTGTGCAAAGTGTAAGGTCACGTGCGCGTAGTGTGCAAGTAGTCTATCTTCTTTTCTCTCGAGAAAAATAGAAATTTTTTATGTGTCTTAAAAAAGGCATGATGCATGATTTTTTTTTTTGAATTTTTTTTTTGAAAATTTTTTTGAAAATTTTATGAACACATAAGCACATAAGCACAAAAATTCCGACAGTTAGGGACATTATTCCGACAGTCAAAATTTTGACTTTTCCGAGGCGGCCAAAAACAAACACGAAAACTGTGCAAAAATCAACACACACAAAGCAAAGGATTTTCAAATGTTGAGACGGAAGCTTGACCCTCAAAAGCTTTTCCTTTTTTTTTTTTGAAAATAATGATACCGGTACGTGGGATTGTTAGACCACAATTTATCCCCGACTCGTGTTAGGAGGCGATAACGGGAAGTTTAATGGTTTCCACCAATATACCAAATATCATTTTTTTTTTAGAAAAAGCTTATTAATCCCCAGCAGAGTCGCCACTGTGATGTACCCGATTTTTTTTTGAAAATCAAACGGAGTCGCCACGCCATTTTTGTTTTAAGGGCCAAAACTTTGAAAAAAGCCCGAGATCAGAAATTTAGGTTCGGAGGTCACGTTACGTGCCGGGAAGGACGTTAGTGTGCACCCGACACGCCTCGTAAAAACGAGTCTTCCAAACATTCAAAATCCTTTGTTGTGTGTGTATGTGTGTGTATGTGTTTTGGCCAAAATAAGTTGAAACTGAGGTAAGTAAAAATTGGGAACTCTTTTTAAGGCTTTAAACTGATCCCATGATTTTTTGGATGATTTTTGGGTTGAGATTTGGAACTCAAAAGATTTTTGGAAGTTGAAAACCATTTCTGCCAGAATGAAAAAGGCAGTTGACCCTTGACTTTGAAATGGACTTTAGGGCTTGAAAACTCCAGAATCTGGGAAAAGTCCGGGAATGAAAAATGTTCAAAACACCTTAGAAAAGGTTTCTGTAAAAGAACTTTTCATTTTGGAGATGATTTGAGGGGTCAAAACCTTCTGGAAATCTCAGATCTGAAATCTGGATTTCCAGAGACTGATGAACTGACCTTCAAAAGAAAATTTGAAAATGGAGTTTTACTCACGCAAAAATAAAGTAAAAATATGTATGGAAAGCTCTGGATGTTGGCTACAAAAAGTATTTTGTAGTCAACACCCAATTCCAAGTTTTACTGGGTCCAAAAAATAGGAAATGGACTGAGTTCTCAGAACAATGCTACTGGACAGCAAGATGTTCTTGAGGGAAAATGTGATTTTTGGGGGTTTGCATCTATGTTCACCCCATTTTCATCCCTAGACTTGATTCCACTACCTTGTGTCAAGTGGTTATCATATTCAAGTCATCCTTGGGGAATTTATGGGGTTTAAACATATCCTTTGCAAAGGGAAAGGGATCTTTGTAAAGATGAAATTAAAGAGAAAACCAACTAGAGATTTAGAATATGGACTATTTGAGATGGTCATTCATGAAGATGAACTTCAAGATGACCATCTTAGGTCAAGACTTAAGTTAAACTAGACATAAAGTAGATCAAAGTAGGAAGAACAAGATGAACAAGAAATTAAAAGGGAGTTTTAGGGTTTCAAGAAGGAGGGCTTTACCAACGGTGACACCCTATCTTCCTAGGCTTGGAATTTGACTTGAGGAGTATCAAGATTTGGTGTTTGGCTTGAGGAGTATCAAGGTTTGGTGTTTGGATTTGTGTTTGAGTGAGATTGGGAAAGATTCAAGAGAAAATGGTGGCAATCTAGAGATTCCCACCGTTTTCTCTATATTTCGCCGTAACTTCGTTGTCGTGATCAAAATGTGTTCAGAACCGAGAGAGGAGGGTTCAATTTATAACCCCCGTGAGAGTCAAACATATCCGCGCTGACAAGGTTGGTCGCGTGCACCGTTCATTAATTACGCCTTCAAAGCTTTGGACAGAAGAATAATCTTTTCAAAATTCAAATTAATCACCAGCTTTTTGTTCCACCATTTCTATTTAGGGTTTTTCTTATTTCTTTTGCTTTTTTGATTCTTTTTCTTGGTTTATCTTTTTTGGCAATCCCTAATCTACCCTTACTTGGTTAGAAATGTTAGGAATGTTAGGAATTATTAGGAATTGTTAGAAATGTTATAACTTTCGTTAATTTTCTAACGAAAAGCTACCAAGCTCAAATTGGAGCACTTACACACCCCCTCCGATGCTTAAGTCAAGTATGAGTTTGAGTTAAATAAAAGGAATAAAAATCGAGAAAATATTTAAGAAGAGATTCATACCTTGGCATTAAAATGTTAATAAATTTTAACTTACATATAATAGTGCTTAAGATATATAGCATTCCAACTCCTAGGTATTCTCCGACGCCTATCCGGGAGTAGATAACCAATATGCTCCTTTTCCGGCTTCACAATGAGGTAAGGGCCTTCCCATTCTCGGGAGCCAATTTCCATGCATTCAATTCCCTAGTATTTTGGAACACCTTCCTCAACACCATGTCTCCAAACTTTGAAAATGCCTTATCCTTACATTTCTATTATAATGACTGCTATCCTTTATTAATAGCCCGCTATCCTAATATTGGCTATGTCTCTAAGCTCATCTACTTATCCAAATCTTGGGCCAAGAGTTGATTGTTGTTGTCTTGAGTTAATAATCTATATCTTGCAGCTGGGGATTGTTATCTCTATGGGAAGTACAAACAAAGGCTAAAGACCAATGAGTAAGGCGTTTGCACAGTAGCATTTTTAGATGTTGTCATGTCAGCCCATAATACGAGTGATAACTCATCAGCCCATCTTCCTCTTTTCTGATCTAAACATTTCTTCACATTGTTGATGATCAATTTATTGCTTGACTAAGCTTGACCATTGGCTTGAGGATGCACAGGTGTGGAAGATATCAAGTTGATTCCCCATCTTGAACAGAAATCTCTAGTATTTTTGCTGATAAATTGGGAACTGTTGTCACAAATGATCTCTGAAGGGATGCCAAACTCCAAGCCAAGATATTTTTCTTCAGAATGAAATGACCTCCTTGTCTCTCACTTGTAACTATGCTTCTGCTTCAATCCATTTAGAAAAGTAGTCTGTCATGGCTAATATGAATACTCTTCCTCCTGAAGCTTTTGGAAATTTTCCAACTATATACATGCCCCACTGCATGAATGGCCAAGATGAAAGTACATGATGTAAAGGTTCTGCAGGCTGATGTAGGATGTTGCTGTGTCTCTGGCATGCGTCACACTTCGAGGCAAAATCCATTGCGTCTTGCCTTATCGTCGGCCAATAGTATCCCGTCTTGAGTGCTTTGGAGGATAACAATTTACCCCCAGAATGGTTCCCACATTTACCAGCATGTAGATCCCTTAGTACCTCATTGACTTAACTTGGCTCTAAACACCTCATGTATAGACCTGTTGTAGATTTTCTGAACAAGATGGTATCGATTAAAATGAATCTGGATACCTTCATCCTGAATGACCTTTGGTTCTTCATGTCTGGAGGGATGGTCCCATCTTGTAAATATTTCACGATCGGCTAGATCCAAGTTGGTTTTGCATCTTGGCTTGGAGGAGACGTATCTGATTGATTTAGGGTCGCACAATCTTCGGTTTGATCAATGGATGGATATTGGACGTAGATGATCGGAATGTTGGTATTCATCATAGCTCCACACGCTGATCCCAGGTTGGCCAAAGCGTCAGCTTCAGCGTTTTCTTCGCGAGGTACATGTTCTAAAGAAAAACTAACAAAACGTGATGCCAGAGGTTTAACATGTTGAAGATAGAGTGTCATTCTGGAATTCTTAGTTGCATAAGACCCGTTAAAGTGATTAACTAATAATCAAGAATCAGTAAAAACATTAATATGAGTGATACTTATGCTAAGAGCGGTAGATAAATCCATGATTAGAGCTTCATATTCAGCTTCATTGTTTGTCGCCTTGAATTCACAAGAAACAACCTGAGGGATTAATTCGCCTTGAGGTGACTTCAGCAGAATGCCCAACCCTGCTCCTCTTGAGTTGCTTGCCCCATCTGTGAACAAAGTCCAATATCTAGGAGAATTATTACCTTCAAGATGTTGTACCTCTAGTTCCATCTCAGGTTGTAACGTGGCACTGAAATCAGCTACAAAGTCTGCAAGTGCTTGCGACTTGATTGCACTCCTTGGCTCATAAGAGATTTCATAAGTGCTTAACTTGACTGACCATTTTGCCATTCTCCCTGACATTTCAGGGGTTTTCATGACTGTCCTGATAGGATAGTTAGTTTTTACAATAATATGATGTGTTTCAAAGTAATGACGTAACTTAGTGGACGCAGTAATTAAAGCAAGAATGAGTTTTTCTAGATGGGAGTACCTGGTTTCCGCATCTAAAAGAGATTTACTTACATAATATACGGGATACTGATCACCTTGATTCTCTTTAACCAGGACGACACTTATCGCGCTCGCTGATACAGCTAGGTACAGGTACAGGGGTTCACCGGGTTCTGGTTTGGCTAAGAGTGGTGAAGACGTAAGATACTTTTTGAGGTTTATGAAAGCCTCTCCATGCTGCCAGTCCATTGGAATGACCTATTTTTCCTCAAGATGTCATAGAATAATTTACACTTCTCTGAGGACTTAGAAATGAATCGATTCAAGGCAGCTACCCGTCCCGTCAATCTCTGTACGTCTTTGATTGTTTTGGGGGACTGTAAGTTGAGGATAGCTTTGATTTGCTTCGGGTTAGCTTCAATTCCTCTCTTAGTCACCATGTAGCCCAGGAACTTTCCAAACTCTAACTCCAAAATTACACTTTGAAGGGTTCAGCCTTCATGTTGAATGCCTCAAGTATGTCAAATGCTTCCGCAAGGTGTTGCACATGGTCTTCCATATTTTTGGATTTCACTACCATGTCATCGATGTATACCTCCATCGTCTTGCCAAGATGGTCTTTGAACATTTTGTTCACCGGTCTCTGATAAGTTGCACCTGCATTTTTTAGTTCAAATGGCATAGCAATATAACAATATATACCTTCGAGGGTTATGAAGGCAAGATCTTCCCCGGTCCGAGGGTTCCATTTAAATTTGCCGATATCCCGAAGAAGCATCCCCGAAAGTCGCACGTCATGGCGCCGTTCTCATCTACTAGAGAATCAATGTATGGCAAAGGGAATGGATCTCGGGGCATGCCCTGCTCAAGTCGGTGAAATCTACGCATACACGCCATTTCCCATTTTTCTTTTCTACTACCACCATATTAGCAAGCCACCGAGGATATTGTACTTCCCTAATCATCTTGGATTTCAAGAATTCCTCCACTTTTTCCTTGATAATTTGATTTCGTTCTTGAGCAAATTTTCTTCTTTTTGATGAACCGCTTGACGGTAGGGTCGATATTCAGCTTGTGAGTTATAATACTCTTGTCTATTCCAGTCATATCTTCATGTTTCCAAGCGAAACATAGCCTTACTACTCCTCAGGAACTCGACTAACTCTTTCTCGATTTCATGAGATAATTCAGTTTCGACTAAGACTTTGGCTTCAGGGTTGGAAACGTCTACAGGTATTTCTCTTACATCATACTCTACAGTCTCTAAGACGTCCCTGACGCCCTTATTTAATTGCTATGTTGAACAGGAAGTAGAACACGCTTTCATATCCGTCTTGTAACATTCTTTCGCGGCAACTCTTGTTGATCGCCTTTTATTTTGATCACACCCCAAGGCGTCGGCATCTTGTCACACTGATGATACGTTGATGGAACTGCCTTCATGCTATGGATCCAAGGTCTCCCCAGGATGACATTATATGATGACGGACAATCAATTACACAAAGCCTTTCCATAGAATTCAGTCCTTCGACATAAACTGGCAGTCTGATTTCTGTTTTGGTAGAAAAAACAATAAAGTAGAATCTTAACTAGGTTTAGTGTGTGGATTGAATAATAAGGAGGGAACTATGGAATTCGATTATATGGAACAAAAGAATGAAAAAGAGATAATGACAACACGATTTGTTAACGAGGAAAACCTTGAAGGTGATAACCTCTTTGGAAAAAACCCCGGGAGTTAGGTCTCCAACCTTAAAGGTTTCACTATAATAATCACGATTACAACTTTGGAAGATAATGGAGAGGATTACAAGAGCTTGTGTGTAGAGTGTGTGCGTATGAGCATGAATGTGTTTTTCCGTCTCCATTTCCCATTAAATACAAGTAGATATGAAAGAGTCAATATGGTTCCTATAATCTCGGCATTTTTGTTTATCACTTCAACCTCCGTGAGACCAAGTCGCCCTAGCCGTTTGAAGGTCTCGTTGAACGTGCTTGGAGATTGTTCCGCATTCCTCTCTTAATTACCGAAAAATAAGAATAAGAATATTAGGAAATATTGAACAAGTAAATATTAAAACAATACTTACAAAGGTAATGACATCTCTATATGCAGATCAATTCAAGATGTCGCCATGTTGAAAAATGCCCACAAACAATTTGTCCCCAAAACATTTGACTATGTTGGCAATCGAAGAGGCAAAATGTTTTTCTCTTGATTAACCGTTCATCTTCTAACCGGCTTCAATGCGACGGTTAGGGATACGAGGCGATTAAAAAGGAAGAGTTTTGATAACCGCACTCGGATAACTATTGTGATTATCCAATCTTCTCCAAATCCTTTATCCAAATCGACGTCTCCTACTATATTACGGGAGAGTAATCTTCCCAAGCATACGCTTTTATCTTTCCTCTATAATTACGACGCTCTTTAAGTAAGTCGAATCAACGTATCACTTGCTATTTTATTCAATCCTCGCTAACATCTATTCTTATATGCAAAGGACTTTCTCCGCTTGACAACAAGTGATATTGTGGCCAAATATAAAGGTAAGATGAAAGCGGAAGGGAACATACCGTAGATAGATAAGATTACTCCGAAGAGAAAAAGGGTGGAACAAATCTCCTATGTAGAGAAACAAATTTGGAATGAAGAAGTGTTGGAAAATCGTGTGTAAAGAGTTGCTTTTGAATCGTGGACACCTTGATCCTCTTTTATTTTTTAGTAAAATACCTCTTCTTGTTGATGATAGATTGTCTCGATGGTTAAATTAATGTCCAAAGAAATTAGGACATTGAGGGAAAAATGCGATACCTACGACATGAGTAAGGTTGAATATGAGAAGGACTTCAAGGAAGCCGCAAACATAATAAGGGAAAGGGGATTGAGATCGTGGACAAGAATGAAGAGATATTAAAATGGCGGTCCAGCTCGCAAGCGTTGACATCACCATGAAAGGGAGATGGAAGCATTTCGGGACGACTTGGTGTATGAGACCGCAAAAGCAGCCTTTTGAAACTAGAATCCAAATGATTGAGGAATATCAAAGCAGAGAGCATGTGAGTTGGAACCCGAATGAAGAGAAAATGGCTTTGCAAATAATTCACGAGGAAAAAGCAATCGATGATTTCAAGGATCCGAACAGCCGCGAGGACACCGACCTGGGTGATTTTTAGAAACCCGTGAAGTTAGTCCAGAGCAATACCTCCGACGTATGCCACTCGAAAAGGTAAAATAAACTTGGTTCTCTTGTTAATGTTTACCGGGGTGGAATCCCTTAAGACAATTTTTATTTTTGTTTGGTTTGTAATGGGTCCATAAGGACTAAAGACAATCTTTTTATGTGTTGGGTTGGTCCAACACTTGTGCACGCCATCGTTGGTAGTTCGGATACTTTATGGTTTCTTTAGTTTAGTTATGGTTTAATAGTTTTCAAGCACGTCAAGGCTTGTTTCTTTTGGATAATTTTTTGTATGTTTTGCATATACGCGACATGATAGTATGTCGAAATGATAGATACTTAGGATGACATTTATACGTCATAAACCGTAGATACTTAGATGACACGTATATGCCATAAACCGTAGATACTTAGATGACACGAATATGCCATAACCATAAGAATAATACTTAAGATCAATCATCTAACCGAGTGGGAATGGGTAAGCTATATGAGTTTACCCATATAGGCCCACCCCACACCTCAATTAGTGAGATAACTTGCGCTCCAGCGAAGGTGTGGTAACCTAACTTCTTAAGAAAGAGGTAATTAACTCTTTAAACCTTAGAAGGGATTGTGTACCTTTACTTGAGAAGAGATGGCCGCCTCTAACTGGAGGAGAAATCGTTGTTCCTCGCGTGCATTCGATATGTCCCCATGTAAATGTGTCAATACCTCATAATATAGAAACACGTTAAAACGGACGCCAACTAAAGGTTGACGTCTCTCCACAAAGTGTATTAGCGACATCTTAACTTGTAAATAATAAAAAAGATGCATAGGAGAAAAGAAAGGTTGTAAAGAATTAAAAGACGATTCATACCGGAAAGATGAGTTCATGGGAAATCATATTTAAATGTAATACCTTTTGAGATGAATGGCGTTCCAACTTCGCGTATCATTTGGCCATCCAAGGTCAGTGCAAGGCGATATGCTCCTTTTCCGGCTTGTGCATCTATTAAGTAGGGTCCCTCCCATTTTGGGGCGAGCTTGCCTCGCATCGGGCTCCTCGTATTTTGGAATGCCTTTCGTAGGACTAAGTCTCCTACTTGAAACCTTCTAACCCTTACGTTTTTATTGTAAGATCGGGCTACCCTTTGCCGATACGCCGCCATGCGAACTTTGGCCATGTCCCTTAGCTCGTCCACGTATCCGTGTCATGTATCAAGATGTCTTTATTATGTTCGATGTCGCAAGCCGTATCTTGCCGCTGGTACAAGGACTTCGCCGGAATAATGTATCTGGGCCCAAATACAAGTGAATAGGGGTTTGACCAAGCAGCATTCTTAGATGTCGTCCCGTCACCCCATAGACCATTGGTAACTCTTCCGCCCAACGTCCTTTCTTCCGGTTTAGTCTCTTTTTTAAGTTGCCGATTATTATTTTGTTGCTAGACTCGCCCGTCCATTGGCTTCGAGGGTGAACAGCGAAGATGTCACCATCTTAACACCCCAAGATGTCAAGAAATCTTGGGTCCTCTTGCCGATGAATTGAGAGCCGTTGTCACAAATTATCTCTCGATGGAATTCCGAATCGGCCGAATATGTTCCTTTTGATAAAAGATATCACTTCTTTGTCACGAACTTGCACATATGCCTCACCTCTACCCATTTAGAAAAGTAGTCTGTCATGGCCAAAAGAAATACTCGTCCCCGGTGCTATGGGAAGTTTTCCTACTATGTCCATTCCCCAAACCATAAAAGGCCATGGTGACAGATAGGATGTAGCAAGCCACCTGGCCGGTGCAGATGTCCCCACGCCGTTGACAGAATCACATTTCTTTGCGTAGTCAACGGCATCTTTTCTCATCAGAGCCGTAAATAGCCCATTCTAAGAGCTTTAGTATGTAAACTTCGCCCGTATGATTTCCACAATCTCCTTCGTGCAGCCTCCGAGAACCCGATGGGCTCTATCTCGCCTCTAGACATCTTAAGTAGTGACCGCAAAGCAGATTTTCTAAACAAGAGATTATCAATAAGTACATATTTAGATACTCTTACCCCGAAGGCTCTTGCATTTTTCTCCTCGATCGATCGTATCATCTAAGAGATATTTGATAATAGGAGCCGTCCAAGAGGTTGCCGCAGAGAGGCAAGTATGTCAAGATCCGTGGCGAACATCTCAAGATGGTCAATTCGGGATGTCAACATGTATGATTGGGATACCGGTTTGTGAGAAGCTAAGGCCGAACCCAAGTTTGCCGCAGCATCTCGCTTGAGAATTTTCTTCCCGTGGGATTTGTTCCAAGGAAAATGTTTTGAATTTGGCCGAAATAATTTTTACAATTTCCAAATATGTTGTCATCTTAGCGTTTTTCGCGACGTAGGACCCGTCAGATCGATTAACAATTAGTAATGAATCCATGAACACCCTGATATGCTTGACATCTAAGTCTTGGGCCGCAGCTTAAACCCGCAATTAGAGCCTCATACTCGCTATCATTGTTGGTAGCCTTGAAACCGCAATCGATAGATTGTGGTATTATGTCCCTCGCGGCGATTTTAGTACAACTCCAAGACCCGTACCTCTCATGTTGGAAGCACCGTCCGTGTAGAGAGTCCAAATTTTTAGGATGTCATCATCTTGAAGTTGTTGTACTTCCAATTCCACCTCTTGTTGTAGGGTTGGACCGAAATCGCCCACAAAATCGCCCAGTGGCTTGGGATTTTATCATGCGCTTCCGGGCTCGTACTTGATGTCGTATGTGCTTAATTGTACAGACCATTTCGCCATTCGACCCGACATCTCTCGGTTTTCTCATGACATTCTTAATAGGATAGTTAGTGCGTACAATAATAGTATGTGTTTCAAAATAGTGCCTTAACTTAATAGAAGCAAGCTATCAAAGCTAAAATTAATTTTTGTAAATGAGAATACCCGGTCTCAAAGATCTAAGAGTGTCTTACTTATATAGTAGATGGGTTGCCGATTACCATCTCGTTCGTCACCAAGATCGCGCTTGCGCCGCCTTCTGACACTCGCTAGGTAGATGTAAAGATGTTCTTCCATCTCGAGGTTTGGCCAATAAGGGAGGTGTCGACAGTAAGTTTTGAGCTCCCGAAAAGCTTCTTCATGTTGTTCCTCCCATTGGAACTTCTTGTTCTTTCTTAAGATGTCGTAGAAAGGTTTGCATCGATCCGAGGATTTTGAAATGAATCTAGTGAGTGCGGCAATTTTTCCCGTCAATCTTTGGACGTCCTGACAGATTGAGGTGATGACAAAGTCGAGAATAGCGCGTATTTGTTCCTGGGGCGGCTTCAATGCCTCTTTAGTAACCATATAACCTTAAACTTGCCGGCCTTCATTCCGAAGTTGCATTTAGTCGATTAAGTTTCATATTGAAACAATCCAAGATGTCAAAAGCTTCGAGAGAGGTCGCTATGTGATCCTCGGCCTTCTTGGATTTTACTACCATGTCGTCGATGTATACCTCCATCAGGTCCCCAATCCGATCCTTAAACATCTTGTTGACGAGCCTTTGATACGTTGCACCCGCATTTTTTAGTCCAAAAGGCATGGCAATATAACAATAAATACCGTGGGGGTTATGAAGGCAAATGTCCTCTCGGTCGATGGTTCCATCCGAATTTGTTGAAATCCCGAGGACGCGTCCATGAAAGTGAGGAGTTCGTGACCCGAAGTGGCATCAACTAATGAATCTATGTGCGGCAAAGGGAAAGGATCTTTTCGGCGTGCTTTATTTAAGTCGGTGAAGTCGACGCAAACTCGCCATTTCCCGTTTCTCTTCTCTACCACAACCACATTCGCCAACCATCTTGGATAATCGACCTCCCGTATCATGTCAAGCTTGAGTAAGCGCTCTACCTCCTCCTCGATGATCTCGATTTCTCGGTTTCGCAAACTTTCTACGTTTCGGTGCACCGGTTTAAAGCTAGGATCTACGTTAAGTTTGTGAGTGATGACATCTTTGCTAATGCCTCGTCATGTCATCATGTTTCCAAGCGAAACTCTTTATTCTCGCTTCTTAATAGGTTCACAAGCTTCTTCTATATCTCGACGGATGTCGTGCCAATAAGTACTTTGATGTCCTGTTGGAAGGATCTAACAATACTTCTTTCACATCATCCTCCCTAGCTTCCAGACTTCACGTACTTTCCTCGGTAATTGCTATGCTTGTTTTGGAGATGTAGACGCCTTCATTGAAGTTTTGTAACATTCCTCGCCACCGTTGATCACCGTAAATCTTAGCGACACCCCAAGGTGTTGGAAACTTCACACACCGATGGTAAGTGGAGGGTACGGCCTTCATTCCGTGAATCCACGGTCTTCCAAGAATGACATTGTAAGATGTTGCGCAATCAATTACGCAGAACCGCTCCATGGTGTCCGAGGCCCTTTCGAGTATATTGGAAGCTTTATCTCCCCACCGCTTTCTTTGACTTCACCACCGAAGCCTACCAAAGATCGAAGACTTTTTGACAATCTCCGATTCTCGGGATGTTCATTTCCTTAAGGGTACCCAACATAATAAGATTGACTGAGCCGCCCCCATCTACCGTAATACGTCAGACAGGCATGGCGATCTCGCAAGGAAATAACCAGACCGTCATGATGGGGTTCCAAAGAAGTTATCACGATCACTTTCATCAAAGGTAATCGATCCGGCAAGGTGTCGACATCTCGGGCCGTCTCTCCGCTTTTCCTCTTGACTCCTTAGCGTGTCGCTTTGCGGCGTAATAGGATGTTCCACATATTTCGAGCCTCCACCGATGAAGTTGATCACCTTTGTTGATGCCGGGGAGAAACCGGCCTTTCAGCCTTCATGAGGAGCTTCGCATTTTCAAATTCTTCTTCTTCTCGATCCCAACAACTCCTTAAGATGTCCTTTTCGAGAGTAAGTAACCGATCTCCTTTCTTAACGCGATGCAGCCGCAACGTGTCCAAAGTCTTCATGGTAAGCGCACCATTTTGATTTGTCACGCCATCCCGTGGTTTTGTCCGTTTTCTTTCGCCATCTCGGCTTTGTCTCCTAGGTTGCCCATCGCACAAAGTACACCCGAAATGTCAACGTAAAACAATAATCGAAATGTTAGGCACATTATCACTATCTTCATCCTCACCGTCTACCGAATTAATTTTGCTAGTGTCAATTTCTGATAAGGATTGGGACGGTTGTTCCCGCGACGGGACGATCTCGCCTTCTTCCGTCGGATGGTCATATGTCGACGTCTCGATGACGACTTCGATCTTCGCAGCCTCATCTTCCTCCGGCCTTATGAACCTTAATGCCCCGCTTCCCGACTTCTTCTAGCCGCTACAAGGAGTCATTACCAAATCTTGATAATACCGTGAATCTTTCTTCAACCCCATTTTGAATGCTTCGTGGTCATTTCGACATGTCAAGATTGGGAATTTCTAACACCTCCTTATTGAACCGATGGACATAATCCTTCGTAGTCTCATTAGGCCGCCGGGTCACATTGTAGAGATCACTTGTCAACTTTTCAAATTGTCGATCGCATGAGAATTGGTTATAGAACATGTTAATGAGCCGGGCGTATGAACCAATTGAATCCTGTGGGTTGCCTAATCACCCATTTGAGAGCCGGTCCGCATAAGGTGGATCCAAATCCCCGCATAAGCAGCCTCCCGCATCAAGCTGATATGGATTATGTCCATCTTTTCTTGATAAGTGTGCAACATGCTCCTCTCGGGTCCGTGGTGCCATCGTATAACTTCATAGATGGTACGCCGAAACGCTTCGGATGTCGACATTTGCAATTGCCGGGACAAACCGATTGATTGTAATAGCTTTGGGTCACCGGTTGAATTGGAGGAGTTACACCGGCACGTTCATTATCGCCTCTTCGAGATCCCGCATCCGTTTAGCTAGCGGGTTTCCCCGCAAAAGTGGTCACCTATAGGAATACGATTGAAATTATTATTATTGAAAAGATTATTTAGCAAACCGTAATCGTCCGTAGTAGTCGTGGACAAAGAATGTTGTCTATAAATGGAATGAATGGGGTGAATCCTCGCTAAGATGGCGTCAATGGGGTGTCCTCTGTGTAAAGATGTCGACATCATTAAAGATGTCACGGATGAGTTTGAGGAGGACCGCCCATTGGAATGAATTCACTCAAATGTAGATCCTCCTGTTTGTCAAAGTTGAGAACCCTTGCACGCAGCTGTGATATGTTCTCAAGCCGAGATGCGATGAGCCGTCGGGTCTTTCTCGCATCTTAATCATGGAATTGGTCAACACCTTCGAATTGTTGTCTTGCTGGGTCCAACCTTTGATTCAACTCCGGTTAGATACTCCGATGTCGCATCTCGCATTGGAAGAGGTTGCCCTGTGGAGTCTTCGTAGGGCCGAGTTGGCCGAGACCCGCCTCCGAGGAGGTGGTGGTAACAAGTCCGGTTCTACCTCCCGATGTGGGAACAACGGCGGGACCTTTCCCGGCGGTGGACACATCGAGGGTGCAGACATAGTGAATTTGGTTAGGAAATGTTTCAAATAACCGATAAACCACGAGGCCCCTGCTGCTGGCGCCAAATTGTTTTGGTAGAAAACAATAAAGTAGAATCTTAACTAGGTTTAGTGTGTGGATTGAATAATAAGGAGGGAACTATGGAATTCGATTATATGGAACAAAAAGAATGAAAAAGAGATAATGACAACACGATTTGTTAACGAGGAAAACCTCGAGGTGATAACCTCTTTGGAAAAACCCCTGAGTTAGGTCTCCAACCTTAAAGGTTTCACTATAATAATCACGATTACAACTTTGGAAGATAATGGAGAGGATTACAAGAGCTTGTGTGTAGAGTGTGTGCGTATGAGCATGAATGTGTTTTTCCGTCTCCATTTCCCTTAAATACAAGTAGATATGAAAGAGTCAATATGGTTCCTATAATCTCGGCATTTTGGTTTATCACTTCAACCTCCGTGAGACCAAGTCGCCCTAGCCGTTTGAAGGTCTCGTTGAACGTGCTTGGAGATTGTTCCGCATTCCTCTCTTAATTACTGAAAAATAAGAATAAGAATATTAGGAAATATTGAACAAGTAAATATTAAAACAATACTTACAAAGGTAATGACATCTCGATATGCAGATCAATTGAAGATGTCGCCATGTTGAAAAATGCCCACAACAATTTCTCCAATTGTTTGCTTTGTTTCCCCACCGAATCCTACTAAAATGGATGAATTTT